>RJWT010040785.1:0-12491 GCA_004365215.1 Cuniculus paca
CCAACATTTGAGTTGACAAAAAACAGAAAGGGGTCATATTTAGACCAAGGTCCTTGAATTTGCTAATTGTAAATGTAGAAAGAAATCGAGCCTATAGCTAGGAATATTTTTCTTGTCAACATATACAGAGATGTTTAAAATTATGCCTGAGAGTCCAATCACCCCTTTGGATCGATGGAAAAAAGAGTATGGCTAGATTATAGCAAGGGAACAAAAAGGATTATGGCAATTTCTGTAGTGTAATGAATAACAGTATATCATTATTTTATACATGTATCAACTGTGTGAACATATATGGATATACCGTACTGTGAGCACTTCTGAGTTCATCTCATTACTATATCTGTATTCTCTGTGGTGTGTAGTAATAGAGAGTCATTATTGTTGCTAAAAAGTGAATCACTAAACAGAACCAATTATCTCATGAGTGAAGCCAACTTTAAGGGTACCACATCAATACCTGATTTTTTATTTTGAATAAATAAGTGGCATTATCTTTTTTTCTGATACTTGTAGTAGTTAAGAAATATGATCCTAACTCCTTTCAGGTTAATTAAATAAAAGAATACTAAAAACGAATTGATATTTTTCAAAATATAAATCCTGTGTACTTTCCTCGGGAAGGGGACAAATAAATAAACTGTTTATCTATGTTTAGTGTTTTGGAACAAAGCTTCTAGCTACATTTTCTAATTCCTTATGGAAAGTTTGGATTCTGTAGATTTGAGCTGGCTGGGCATCCTTGAAAGTTCTCCATGCAGCTCACAATTAAACAGCATAACACTGTGTGTGTGTGTGTGTGTGTGTGTGTGTGTGTTTGGTTCCTTCTTTACAATGGACTAAGAACAACAAACATGAACAACTGTAAAATTCTCTTCCTCCCTTTTAAAATATTTTTTCTTAACCATAGGAAGGTAAACTTAAACTGTTTACTCACTAGCATTGACCAAAATTGAATTATCAGAGTTAGAATGAAATGTGGATTATTCACATTGCTGATTGGAAAATGAACAAATTTGCCCATAAGCAGAGATGGGGGAGTAGCAGCTGCCAACTAATCCTTTTATCTCTGTGGATCTGGGCAGAGTAGAAGACTGTTATGATGCTGGCACCAGTAGCCTTTGCCAATGCCAATATCAGGGCCCCTTTCTTGTTGCCAGCATCATACAAATCGTCTCATCACTCCGTTCCATCTGTGGCTCGTCCCTGAGAGCTGTGGCTGAGTTGTTGCTGATTTGCCCTGTGCTGGGCACTCATCTCCCCGCGCTCCTCTGTATTAACAGCTGCCCTGAGAGTGCCTGTCATGTGGCGATTGCTCTTCTAGGTACTTTATATCTTCTCATTTAATGACCATCATTGCTACCATTGTCATCTTCCTTCTATGACAAATAAGAAAACAGAGTGTCAGCAACTCTAAAGGAACTTAGCCAGAAGAAGTAGCAAATGAAGTAGTAGCAAGTGAGAGCCATGACAGAAACAAATCTAATCCTTTCTTTTGCTTTTTTTTCCCCAAGCCATGCTGACAAATAGTACTGTGCTTAATTACTCATCATTTCAGAAGAAATCTGAAATGTATTTCTACATATGAAAGATTAAAATCTATTTCTTTGTATAATGAAGTAAGGTGATCTGTGTTTGAAGACAAAATTTTGAAATAAAGTAGATAGAACAAAGTATTTGTGTCCACTTGTTTTAAAAAGGCATAGTGCTAATTAAGAAAACTTGCTTCAGGATTAACAAGGAGAAGTGGGAACTAGAGAGTACAGTACTGATTGTGCATATATGCTTTTCTTGTCCTTATTCCCCAAGCAATAGTGCCTAATAACTATTTACAAGGTATTTATATTACACTAGTATTTGTACAGTACATAGACATGATTTGAAGTGTGCAGGAGGCACTGTGTAGGTTATTTGCACATAGTATGCCATTTTATGTAAGGCATTTGAGCATCTTCAGATTTGATGGGAGATCCTGGCACCAAAGTCTTGTGGCTACTGAGAGGTAACCTTGTATCATGATTGTTACAAGCAAGAACTTTGGAATCAGGTATGAAATTTGAATTCAGAATCCAGTGCTAATAGGATGTGAATCTGGGTATCTGGGAAATGGGGATAATAGTTCCTTTGTATATTGTGAAGATTAAATAAAATAATACAGGCTATGCTTGTTGAATGGTTAGTACTGAAAGGTGCTTGGAAACAAATTCTGAAAGTTTAGAGGGTCACATTAAATCAAGAAACCAAAAGGTTGGAAGATTGAACTCAACAGAGAAGTTGTGTAACTGAGCAATGGTCTTGAAAAAGCAAAGGAAAAATATTAACGAAGATTTTACTTTTTGGATTCCATGAATTTGTGATTGTTTATTAGTTTTTGCTTATCCCAAATTTGATAACATGAGCTATCATTTTATTGTGCTCATGGATTCTGAAGTCAGGAATTCATTCGGGCATAATGGGATTTTGGTTTTGTTATGCTCTGTGTGTTCGTATCCTCAGCTGAGAATACTGAGGACTAGCAGTGACTTGACAGGATGAACTTATCAGGAAGTCCTTCCATGCATGTCCCCTCCTGCGACTCAGTTACTTGAAGATTAGACCTAATGGAACTGACAGTGACACACCCACGCAAGGTTTTACTTTTCTCTCGTTGCTGAGACAAACACCTGACACCCAAAGTGAAGCAAGGAAAGGTTTATTTAGCTTACAGTTTTTGGAGATTTCAGTCCATAATCAGCTGACTCCAAGGCAGGGTGGCATGGCACTGGGGCAGCACTTCAAGGCAGCAGCCAGAGTAAAAGAAGAAAGGCAAGCCTCTTCTCTACCCTTACATTGTACACAGGCCACCCCCCCCCCAGGGTGGGTGCAGCACTCACAGAATTTCTTTGCCCTCCTTTGCATAGGATGATGATATATACAAAGTAAGAACCCTGGCTCCCTGCTGAGTCTCTCAGTTAAAATTTTAAACTTCTCAAGTTGACACAATGTATTAACCATAAGAATTGTGCTCATGGATTCTGAAGTCAGGAATTCATTCAGGCATAATGGGATTTTGGTTTTGTTATGCTCTGTACGTTCATATCCTCAGCTGAGAATACTGAGGACTAGTGGTGACTTGACAGGATGAACTCATCAGGAATTCCTTCCATGCATGTCCCCTCCTGAGACTCAGTTACTTGAAGATTAGACCTAATGGAACTGACAGTGACACACCCATGCTTAGCTTTTCCATGTCACACTGACTTTTTTCAACGTGTTTCCTACTGAGCACTTTTTTAACTAGAGTTGTTTAATGACATTGTCAAATGCGGGTGAGAAGAGGAAGGAGACTTGTGAAGGGTGTAGAGTTATCTGGCACCGAAGACAGCAAACCTAGGTTCTTCCCTCACTCGCTTTCCTTGAGGTAATGTTTCCTAGGGGTGTCTTTGCCACTCTTGGGCATTAACATGCCTCTGTGCCAATTCTCAGCATCCACTTTTAGCTTGAATCCCCATAGTACTACAGTGCAGAGTGTGAGCCCTAGATCAGCAACATTTGCCTCCTCTAGTGGCTTGTTAGCACCACAAGTTCCTGGGAGTCATTGGAGGTAACCCAGGATTATATAGAGCGAGGTATCCAAGTGGTTTTGATTTTGTTTTTTGGGGAGAAGTCTTATTCAACACTGCTGCTAGATAAGTAGTTCTTAACCTAGAAGAATATCTAAATTAAAGTTTTAAGTTTGGAGTATCGTTTTATTCTGTTGTCTGGAGAAGGTCTTGATTTCAACTGCTAACCCGAGCATCAGTCAGCCAGTGCTTTTGTTTTCGTACTATCTTGAGCATCAATCCGGCAGGTGTCATTTCAATCAGTCGATTCTTATATTGAATAAATTTGATAAAATTGTCAATTTCATATTTCCTGTTATATTATTTTATAAAAATTAATGAAAATATGCAATTTTTGTCATCCTGTATTTAAATAAGTAGACCGGTAAATGGTTACTCAGGTTCCTCACTACCATTACCAAAGTGATTCTGGTTAGAAGGTTGGAATAACAGTGGCATAAATGAAAAAATGGGACTTGTATTTCAGAGGCAGGCCACCGTCCATGTTCACTGCTTGAGTACTGGGTCATCCTCTCTGAGAAGTGCCAAGTAAACCATATAAAGGGTAAACTTCTTTTGCATTCTGACATGCAGTGATGTGCATGATTCCCTGAACTCATTTTCACAGACCAATATATTATTGACAGAGAAACATTCTTCTGCATATGGTGTCTGCACGTCATTCATTCTCAGTAATTACATTTCATGTCTTTTAGAGAAGTATAGAAAAGTCAATGTTTATGTTGGTATCTGCATATACGCAAAACATGCATATACATGAAACAACTTTATTCTTACGTATTATTTAGCAAAAGTCATATAAATATATCCTAATAGCAGTGAGAGGAATTTAGGTGTTTTGTAACTTGAGGGAGGTAATTTATTATTGGCAACAAAAGGAACAAAAGCTTACTGCCAGCATGAGTGCACAGTTTGAAGAGACCAGAATCATACAAGCATAGCTTCATAAACATCGACTTTTGTCTGGCATAGTTTTAAAAAAGACTGATTTTTAAAAGGATATTGCAATTATGTTCCAACAGGTGTTTGGAATGAAATTCTATATTGCAATTCTCTCTATGAAGGTTTGGTCAGCATTGATTATTTTGAATGTCTGATTTTCCAAGACAGAAAAAGGAAAATGATCTCAGACAAACATTTCTACAACATGTATTATAGAAGAGTAATTAGGTTTTCATCAAGATCTTGAAAATGGGAGTAGGGATGTAGCTTGCTTAGCATGCATGGATCTCTGGGTTCAATCCCCAGCATTGTGAAAAAAAAATTGAAAAAAATCTGGACATATTTAAGTAGAATATAGTGCATGTTAAGGTGTTGTTCCAACAAACTACTGTGTAACTTAGTCTTGGAAATCCAATTACGGAGTAAAAAGTCCTTGTTTTGAAAAACTGATAATAGGGCCGGGGATCTAGCTCAGCGGTCTAAGTGCCTGCCTGGCAAGCGCAAGGTCGTGAGTTCAATCCCCGGTGCCGCAAAAAAAAATAAAAAAATAAAAAAAAAAACTGATAATATATTTAGATCTTCTTTTCAAATTGCTTTATTAGTGATTTCTTTGTCTTAATTAAAAATGATCAGTGAGTTGACAGGAAATATTGAAACTTGATCTAAGGGATAATTAATATATAACACAAACATATACTAATAGAAAAAAGATAACCTCTCCCAGTAGATAGCAATCTCCCTGCTGCATTCAAGTTCCAAATCACAGCAAAAAGATGAACTTGGTGGGTTTTCTCACTGTAAAAGTCCTTTCTTGGCTTCAGTACATATTGGCATGTTGGACATGAAACCTTGGCTAGTTCCTGTTTTATGCTTAATTCTGAACATCTCAAAGCCTCAGATTATTAGATACTTGTGATAAACTGAGTTCACCAGAAAGCCAAGCTGTTAGATGTTATTATGACAGTCACTTACTGCCAAAAACATGTGTAGAAACTATAATAATGATGTCTTTAGAAGCTCAAAATTTCGATCTACAACTCCTTTTATTTGTGATTAGAATAATGCTTTACTGCTGGGGCAACAATAAAACTAAGGTCACTAGCAGAAACTGGAGTGAATAATGTAATTTTCAAGCGAGATTCTTTGAATCTGGTGCTGAATTGATTGAGGGAAGAAAATATTCCACTTACTGAACTGAGAGAGAGTCTTGAATGTAGTCCTGAACACATGTAAAAGGAACGGTGTAGAAAAATTTGTGAAACTATAAAAAACTTAAATGCAATCAACAGAAACATAGTATGTCATGTTTTATTTATTGTATTTTGTTATTATTTTGTTTGGGGAACAAGTGAATATACTAATGTGTTTATTATTTTGACTATAAAATTTATGAAACTATAAAAAACTTAAATGCAATCAACAGAAACATAGCATGTCATGTTTTATTTATTGTATTTTGTTATTGTTTTGTTTGGGGAACAAGTGAATATACTAATGTGTTTATTATTTTGACCCTAAAAGATTCAAATGTTTCAATAACAATACAGAACCTAATTATTTTAGCCTATTAGGATAAAATATAGAAGCCATTTTATATATATATATATATATATATATATATATATATATATATGAATGTTCATAGTTCCCTAAGTATTTCACGTGTCTGACCAAATGAGATTAGATAAAATTAAAAAATAAAGTTTTGGTTTTAAAACCAAATAAAATGAATACTCTCCTAATCTGTTTTCTCTGTATGGAAGAAATATCTGAGAAATGTTGGGTTGATTTATAACTGTTAGCAGTTAGCCATTTCTGCCACCCCATATGTATTCAAAGCTACTTTTTAAAAATTTTTTTAAATTTCAGTAGCTTTGGGGAAAACACTTAGCTTTTGCTTCCTACCAATTTAAAGCCTATGAGAGCATAATCTGGACAGGATTTCTAAAATAACACATCTGTCTGAAAGCTGTAGTTCAACAATTGAAGATACTAAAATAACTAAGCACATTAAGATAAGGAGGGCTCTGTATTTCAGTCATAAAACAACTTTATTCTACCATACCACAGGCTTTTCCTGCCCTGAGAACCCACCATGTCTGCCCTATATACATCACTTTTAGCCCCAAAGTTATTGTGCTCAAGTTATTCCAGTATTTAAAATTCAATGTATAGTTTCACATGACAGTAACCTTGCTGGATTTCTGGACTTCATTTGCAGTAAAATTATCTTCAAAACTTTCCCTTTTTCTTGATGTTGTAGGTGACAATCTGGCCATGAAAACAGGTACTCAGTGGGTTTTCTGCAGTTGACCCATGTTCACTAGGCTGCCTCAGGTGCCTAAATAATTGATCATGAGAGGCAGAGGAAGGAGAGGACAGGACTGGAAGTAAAGGTCTTACGTGATGAGCATTGACAGAATCCAGCCTTGGTTTCCTTTTAGAAGGATGCCAAAGATGAATCACTGGGTTGAGCAGATTTTTCTCAAAGGTGAATAGTGAGAGCAAACACGTGTAATCCAGCATTTGGCAAAAGGAATGCAGTGTGTTTGAGGCCAGCCTACGCTATATAGTCAGTTTGAGACCCCTTCTCAAAACAATCACACAGAAAAAACTAATTACTTAATTAAAAGAATAAAGTCAAACGGTGTCTTGAGGAATTTCATGAAATTTTTGTGTAGCCCCACTGAAGAATAGTTGACTATGCTTTCTGTGAACATAAATGATGTGTGTCCTTAGAGCTGAATGGTCGTTTATGTTTCCCCTTCGGGCCCCTGGTAATCCAATTGTACATTGGGTGGATAGGACATATACCTCCGAAAAGTTACTTTTGATCCCCAGCCAACACCCTCTGCACCTTGAGAAACTTATGCCAAGTTCTACTTTCAGAGTGAAAGTATAGCTAAGTCTCTGTAAATGTTGGCCCATTTTCCTTTCCTTTCTTTCCAACTTTGGGGCAAACAGTAAGCTCCCATGAATTTCTTCTCATTAGACTGAAATGAAAGGCAAGTATCAAGTTGATCCTGGTCAGGAGAGGACAGAACAAATATCACAGTCCTTCCCTCATGTTAATAGACTCGTTGGAGGCCTCAAACATTCTATGCACTGGCACAGCTGTGTTCTTCAAGATGTCATTTGCACAAGCATGGAACTTCCTTGAGATTCTCTGAAGTCTTTAATGAAATGAGGTTTGTCTGCCCTGCAGCTTGGCCCCAGCACACAAATTTTCCTGTTAAGAGAGACTCCAGAGCCATTAGGATGAGCCCCTAGCTACCACATCCTGTTTCCCTGTCAATTGCTAGGCTAGAAAACATTCAGATTTTAAAATGGCTCTAAACTTCCAATATGCCTTGTGAAACTGTGTAATTGAGGAACAACTCCTACAGTCAGTACATTCTCCAAGTCTCCTTTTACTTGTTGCCATTAACCAAACATCTGTCTCCTCAGCACACCCTCAAGCCCTGTTTCAGGAAAGGTTATTTTCTCATGTCTGTTGTAATTCTGTTTGGGGAATTACAGGGAGTGACACATTGATCAACCCTCCACGTGCTTTCTGAATAACAAAATTAAACAAGTCAAAAGGGAAACCTTTCTGCACTTTTGAAGTTGATAGCATTCAGGTGAACTCACAGAGTGAGTCACAGGACTTTAAAGATTAGGCACAGACTGTATCAGGATTGTGCTGGCTTTATTACAAACTTTCTTCAATTATGTCATGGAAAATTCTGGTGCACTTGGCTTACAAATTGTATCTCTTAGAGTAAAATGCCGTAGAAAGGGGATTTGATATTACCCATATCTATTTTTTAATGGGTATGCTAAGGGATATTTGCATATTACTAGTTAGATTAAACCAAGCAAAATCTCCTATCTACGTGTAAATAATTTTTTAAGATTACAACAGAAAATATTTTATCGCCATCACAAGTTTCATCACAGATTTTCTAACAAAAGATAGATTAACAAGAGAAAAATATATAAATGTATTTAAGATGAGTTTCAAGTAACATAGACTATATTTTATGCTAGGTCCGATGAAAAACTGGATAGCTGTGGAGAAATGTGATTGGTCAAAAAGAATATGTAAACTAAGGGGGAAAACTCAGCAGGCCTCTGTTGAGATTCTACTTTCCTTCCCTGCATGGCATTGCCTTCCGGTGCGTATAGACTGGACTTTCTGGAGTGAAGGTCTCTAATCTGTTTTGAGGGGAAAGTCAGCTTGGCTTGATCTACCAGAGTGGGTCTTCTAAAGAGAAGAAGGGCAAGAAGAATTGCTGCTAGTTTCTGTATCGTGATCAGCTGCTTCTCCAAATGCCAAGGTGTCAGGTTTTAGAGTAGTGGGTCTTGAACCCATCAGGTAATCAAAGGAGCACTCAGGAGTAAGTTAAATAATTAAAATTAAAAAGTTAAACTGCAGGGAGGACATGTATAAGGGAGGAGATGGAAAAGCAAATCTGTGAGGAAGAACTAGGCTAATGAAATAAGAGTAAGAACTGAGAGAGACAGAGACAGAGAGAGAGGAAACAGAACCAAACTTTACAGGCCAAGTTACTACCATCGGCCTTTCAAAAATGATGCAATAAATGTTTTTTACCAAAATAATTACCAAACAGTATGTACGAAATTTACATGAAATTGATTTTAAGAGCTAGTAGACTATATGGTCAAATTATGTAGATATCCTTTAAGAGCTATAAAATTCACCTTGATTTGTGTGCTAATAGTATGCAGAATCATTTTATTAGTATATTAAGCTAGTAAATCCACCCAATGTTTATGATAAAATGTGAAAAAAGAACTTTTGTTTAACTGTCTGAAGTTGGTCCAGTGAGGAGGAGCAGTATAATTGTTTTAGAAGTTTTCTGAGTACCTTTATCCCACAATTTTACCAAATACATTTGGAGCATTTGATAAGAAATAATGAATTTTCGCTTCCATGATAAAAGTGAATTGATGTCTTTTCTTCTTTATAGGAAGTCAAAATATTGCTGTTTTGTGTTTTGAAGACAGTAAATTACATTTAGGAACATGTGCTTTAATCCAAAAAAAGGAATATGATTGAACTTGTTTTCTACAAAAGTACAATGGAGAACTTTTAAAATTACTTTTACACCCTAACGTTTCAGATTATTCATATAGAAATTCATACTAATCCTTGTTATTGACTTTTTAAAAGATATTTATTCAATATATAGGGTTGTAAGTAATGATACATGATATAAGTAAGTTATAATATTGATGTGATGACTGCAATATTATGATTGATAATACTTTTCTATAAAGTAGTAACAATAAATGCAGTAATTCACTTAGCTCCCAGTGAAGTTAGGGGTTTAAGATAAAAATTAAAGGATACAGATTAGACCATCTATAACAGTAGAAAGAGTAGAAAATTTTCCTTATTAATTTCTTAGAAAATCAATTTTTTCAATTCGAAAATGCAAACTATATTTCTCATCATGTAATAGTATTTTACTGTATTCCTATCCTGAACCTGCTACTCAGTTTTACATGATTATAACAATTATTCACATATTGTTAGGTTTTGCAATTTTGGGTATTTTTTTTCTGTTCAATTTTGTATAAACTCTGTCCGTGTATCTTATGTATTTGTCTTTTTTAGTGGTAGTACTATGTGTCCACTTAAAACATTCTAGAATTGTGTGCACTTTTATTCTTCTATTTCTCAATAGTGTAGATATATACCACTTTATATACAATATGTGGATTTCTTTTGCAGTATTCTATGAGGATATATTCTTTGAAGAGAGAATACAAAAGAAAAACTGGTTTTGGTTTTGGTTTTCCATTCTCTATATACTGTCATTTACTCTGTGGCCCTGATTTCCCTTTGCTTATAGTTTTGTAATATCCTGTTTACAGTTTCTTATAGAAAACCCAGGTTTGTTAATGAGTTAGATACGCACAAGTTTATATCTGAATGGAATCATAAACTTTCTCAGGGGTGTGTGTGTGTGTGTGTGTGTTTTCTTTTGTTAGCTAATAAACAAAATATGTGTTTAATCTTTATATGCCCTAGAAATATGAAAGTAATTTAGTTGTTAGTCGTTTCAACAAGCTTCTGTTGTTCCTTTAGTTTTTCCAACCTTCTCTTTTTCTCTAGGTCTCAACAAATTTTAAATTACAGTTATGACTTTTTAAGCAAAACAGCTCTTCTCTTCTCCCCCCCATTATGAACATCATTTGTATTCACATCTGTCATAACACCTTTTGAAAAATAATTGTCAGATCTGCATATCTAACCCAAACTTTTTCTGACTCCCAGTTAAGAACTTACATCAAACTAGTCATAGAATGTACTTTTATAAGGTGTACCACCTTTTATATTACCTGTGATATTGTAATTCTGTGGTCTTTTCATTCTGCTGTTGATTGTAACCCCTGGTCTTTATTCCTTCCTTTTCTCTTCTATTCTATAGTCTTTAGTTAAGTTAATCTTCATAAAATAGAACTATGTTCATAAACCTCATCAAAATTTTTAATGTTTGGTAGATAGTCTTTAGCAAGGCATTTAGATGCACTAAAAAGTTTGTCTCACTCTACATTTGGAGCCTTACCTACCTGAGGCTCCCTTTGCTCACTCACTCTCTCAGAACTTGTTTTGCAACCCAAACTTAACTGCCTTCCATTGGTACTGTTGGTCATCAGAGTACTAACATTCATCCAAAATCTATCTGAAAGGTCATTCTTTAACAATCAAAATGTTTATCAAATGGCTATCAAGTGGTAAGCACTCATAAATTTAAAAGGGAAAGAGAAAAAAAACATGATTCCTGTTCTTGGGAAATTCTTTGCATTAATTTGAGATTTAAAACAAAATTGTTCTATAATTTTTGACAGTGTTATTGGAACTTGAGTTGTTTTGATGATTAGAAGATGAACATCAGGTACAAAACATGAAGGACAAGATAACTTGAAAGGGAAAAAGATAGGTTGCTCAATGAGTGGTGTTAAGACAACTGAATATCTATGAAAAGAAATTTCACATATCTATGAAAGAGTTTCATACTCATTCATACTTTATAACATACACACACAGGCATGCACACACACACACACACACACACACACACACACACAAATGAGCTCTATGTAGTTCTTAAACCTAAGCAAAGGAGTTAAAAGTCTAAAACTGTTAGAAGAAAAATAGGAATAAATCATTATGACCTTGTATTAGGCAATGCTTTTCTAGTTATGACACAAAAATAAAAGAAGGTGAATTTGTCAAAATGAGAAACAATTGTGTGGGAAAGGCACTGTCAAGAAAGTGAGAAAACACTGTGAATTGATACCTTGCATGGACCACTGTGGGGAGAGCCAGACGCCAGCCTTTTCCCATGGGTCAGCACCATTTGCAGACTGTGGAGGAAGAGAGCAAGAAGTCAACAAGAAGCAAGCCATCCCTGAGAATCAGTGCCATACTTGGGCCACTGGTGGTGAGCCAGATGCCAGCCTCTTCCAGTCTGCAGACTGGCAAACATGAAGAGCTAACCCCACTTCTACCCCTCACTGTAAGCAACCGGCTGATCCCAGAGAAACAGTCTGTGATAGCTATTGAGGTAAAATGCAATCAATTGCTTGTAGTGTTTAGTGTTTCACTGACCTTTCAGATCTAAAGCCAGTAGTCTGATCATCTATTCAGAGGATAACAGTATGCAATGTAGCATCTATGGAAGATCTCCTTCTGAAGGTGGTAGCCATTGTTAATTCCCTATCATCTTGTTTTGAAGTCCTGTATCATTTTTATTGTTTTGTTGGGTTGGGTTTTATTCTGTTTTGTTTTGTTTGATTTTATTATATCCAGTGGCATGGGCAGCTATTTCAAAGATAACAAGATATATTATGATAGCCATTTTGAATTTCTCTTATCTTGTCTTGAAGTCCTTTATTGCACTTATTGTTTTGTTTTTATTGGTTCTATTCTAT
>RJWT010040786.1:0-12432 GCA_004365215.1 Cuniculus paca
CCCCCGCCCTCCACCTGCCGCCGCCGCCCCCGCGCTTCGCTGGCGCCAGCCGCTCGATGGGTCCTGCACTTTGATTATTTGTGTTAACAGTTAATTTAGCACCGCGGCCACGTGTGCCAAAGCTGCCTCCACTTCCTTTGGGCTCCCAACAAATGGCACTTTTATGAGGTCCTTTCAAAGCGGCTCCCAGGCCGTCTCCAGGGGCTCGCTGGCCTCTGCTTTTCGGGGCGCGCACCCCGTTCCTCCGCCCTCCGCCCTCCGCCCAGGCGCCCCCTCTCCGCAGGCCTTAGGGAAGCTGCGGTCTTTCGGACGTTTGCAGGAAAGGAGCTGGTTCTGGCAGCTCGGTCCCTCCACCCGCGGCGTTCAGTCTGATCTAACGGAGATTTATAGAGGCGGCTCTGCGCTCGCGGGGGCGCTTTCCTGAGCGCGGGGCTGTGCCTGTGCGCCTGGGATTAGAGAAGAATCTCGGTCTGGTGTCCCCAGCACAGAGCCAACTGAGACGGACTTGCCCCCCCCCCGTTGGTGTGATAATGCTAATAAAATGTTGTTACACACTCATGAAAACGATTTCTGATCCCTTTCAACAAATCCGCTAACGTCGCATTGAAGCCCCGGCTCTGATGCCTCTCCATCTCCCCTGTCTCTGGAGTTCTTCGGGCTGCCTGGGATGGCATTAAGCACGCGTTTTAGCCTGAAGTCCTTTCGCACTGAGTGCTTCTTCCTAACTGAGGCGTGGTATTCCACAACCAGGTGAAAGATAACGGCTTCTCCAAAGACTTAACAGAAAGAAGGCGTTTGATATTCACCAGCACTTTCTAAATTCTGGCTGTGCTTTGCGAGAGTCTGATTTTCCTTTTGCTTAGATTTCTAAGATAGCTGGTGTTCTAGTGTATTAATGTTGACGCTTTTACTTGAGAAGAACGCTCTAGCCTTGTTTTTATTGAATGTGCTTGTGCTCCCGGAGTGGCACAGGAAAGGACTGTGAGCATAGTGGCTGTGTTTGAAGACGCAGGAATGACTTCTTTTAAATTTTATTTTATTTTTAATGTGTTCAGGGCAGTCACAGGCACCAGTGGCGGGGACACAGGGGAGAGGCAGGTCTTTTCTTTCTTGAAGGATTACAGTCAGCCTGGGCTGATTTCAGTGTAATCTGTGGTTTCCACTCAGCGCTTCATCAGGCCTAAAAAGTGTTTTCCTTGAATCAGCCCAAACTCCTACACCCCCGGGAACCTCACCTTATTCTTGAGTGCCTGGAGGCTGGGCCCCTTTAGATTTCAGGGAAGATTCACTCTCAGAGAGAGACAGCCCTCTGCTACAACTGCCTTCTGTGTCGGGTCGGGGTGTTTTGTGAAACTAGATGGTGCTTTTTACTTGACAGATAATCTTCCACTTGCTCTGACCAAATGTGTGTTCACGTGGAAGTTTCCACCATCAGATCCAGGCAGGGACACCTACCCTTCCGCAAAGCATCCTAATTCTCCTCTTAAAGTGAATACATTTTGGTTGACCGCTATCCCTGAGGACAGACAGAGGTGTTTATTTCTAGATGAAAATGTAATTTTGTGCCTTAAGCTCATACTTCTATATTGTGATATCTGGCTAGGAATAATGAGACATCTTCAGGAACAACAGTTCTAAAACTACTTTTGTGAAACAACAGAGACCCTCCCCCCATTTGTCAAATTCAGTAGCCAAGTCTTCATCCTTATTCCCTTATTCTCTTTAAATTCTTAGAACAGTAAATCCTTGACTTAGGAACATTTGAGTTACGAACTTTAGCGTGTGTACTGTATAAGATTCACAGGTGTACTATCTAAGAGTCACTTTGTCAGATTACAAATGAATCTGATTTACAAACATTCTCCTGGAATGGGACCTATTCATAAATTGGGGACTTAATGTACTGGACAAAGTTGTGCAGTCAGGCTCTGTTTTTAATCTCTGTAACTGCAAAGCATTTCTGCATTTTTCCTCTACTTGTACCTTCTAGCTGCAGATGGGTGCGAATCTTCATCTCCAGCAACTGCATTTTTGCAGATGACTCCAAATTGTAAACTTTCAGTGTTAAACATTAGGACCATATTTCATACTAAATCAGACATTTATGAATGGTTGAATTGCTATGATCTGAGATGCAGCATGTTCACTTAAAAAATTGTTCAGAAATGTGAAGAGCCTGCTAGTCTTTGTTTTTGTTGTTGGGAATACAGTAGTGGAAAAAACTAAAACAATGACATCCCTGTCATAATGGGGACCAGAGTTTTCTAGCTGATTTCTAGCCCTTTTATACCCCTTGACTCTTGTGAGCAAACACGTACTGTCAGTTCCATTTTCTACTGTTATTTCTTTCTTTCTTGATCAAGACCTATTGGTTTCTCCTCTACAATCTTTCTAGTCTGTTCTTCCTTCTTATTCACTTTCACTGTGCTTCTGTGGGATCACGGCTCTGAATTCTTCTAGTTTCTTCAAACCCCCACCCCCTACAACTTTGGTTCTTCTCTCTCTGCTCCGCTAGATTACTTTTCAAAAACTGCAGATCTTATGAATTTAATTATTCATTCAATGAACATATTGAGAATGTTCTGTGTACCACATGCTGGGCTAGATGCTGAAGTGACTAAGAATAAAGGAGATCCTTATAGCCATCACCATCTATGCGGTAGTGTCTACACTGAAAGATGTATTAAAATATAGTATGATAACTAATAAGATAGAAATATGATTCTTGATCAGCTACTGGATTGGTTTATCATTGTTTTTTTTAAAAGAAGTATCCAAATCTGTTCACCACCTGGGCCCAACTTGGCTTCCAACATATCTTCCTTTAACCTGCTTCCTGTCCTCATGGCCACACTGTGTTAAATGCCTCTTCCGGAGCGTGTCCCACCTTTCCTGCCATTCTGTTCCTGCCTCTGCCTTTTGTCTCTTTGTTGACAGTGGTCTCTCCTTCACTATGCATTGCAGACTCTCTATCCTCTAAAACCAAGCTTGAATTCCGCGTTATCCCTGCAAATTTTAGTCAGATCTCTCCCAGCTGAGAATCTTCTCTTTCTCAAACTTTCAAAGCGTTTTATTTGGATTCTTCCATCTTTCCCTTTAGCTGCCCAAGACTGCCTAATATTGAAGTTATTTGGCACCCTGCTCCACTATGGGGTCCCTAGGGACAGGACCTTCATTCTGTATCTTGTCACACTCACTCCACAGTGACTACACAGCATACCAGCTAATGGAGGCAAGCAGTGAGTACGTATTTTGTATGAGTTGATGGTTAATTGAGGGGGCACATGGAGGAAGTGAACTTTTTTGAGTTCATATAGTGAGCCATTGCTATCATTATTGATGTGAAGTGCAAAGACTTTCTGAGGAGGTTATAGAGATATAAGCACAATGAGTAGAAATTATTAACAGAGGAGGGGGAGAGCAACATTATGGTCAGAGCAGAGCTAGTTTGAGTTGGAAAGACACTGTCTCTACACTGAGGGTATTTTCAAATAGGAATTCAAGTATGATTGCATCTGGGACCTGCAGGGGCAAAAAGACCTTAGTTTAGGTGAGCTAGTGGGAATGACTCCATCCAAATCTTGGGGTGAAACTAGAATGAACCAGTCTGTAAAAGCAGTAATCCAAGGACTAAAAGGAGGTAATGGTAGAAACTTCTAGAAATTTGCTTAAGTTTTAAAACCACTTAACTATCTGAAGACATCATTCCTCCCTCCTCTATTTCTTATTGTACATAACAATCAGAGGGCCTACGCTGAGACTTTAGTTTCCAATGTTGCCCAAGGAAATACCTGCAGACCTAGCAGCTCTGCTTGTAAAGCATATAGGATTTTCTTAGGTGTTGAGGTATGAGGGTCTTCAGAGATCACACAGCCCTCTCCACCCTTGGTAAGTGGAGACCCTGAAGCCCAGAAAGTGGGACTGAGGTGAGACAGTTCCCATAGCTAGCCACCTCCATGGGGATCTGTCTGGTGGTCATTCTACTGTGTTAGCCTCACAATGGTCATGACCCAGAGGTGTGACCTTGCTTCCCTCTGGGTCCCTCTACTCTGCATTACTGACAGGTACTTAGAAATATGTGATTCATCTGAAATAAGCAAAGTTGAAATAGGACTATTTGACCAAAAAGAGATGATCTAAGTGGAGGCTGTGTTCTCCAGACCCCATGATGGACTACTTGTCCTTGTGACATGCTGTTCCCAGAGGCCACACTATTGTCACTGTGTGGAAATGAATAATGATCTGAGGCTTTGGTCCACTGAAAGTACATCATTGTACTTATCAGAATACAAACAGACTGAAGGAGGCTATGGAAGAAGAAATATAATTTGACAATGCAGTGGGCTGGATTTATAGGCATGAGACTAGAAGTAGATACATAAGAAATTTGGTGGTTACAGTTAATTGAATGTTTCAGTGAACTGACCCCTCCCCTCCCCTTCCAGTTGCAGTTTTTGTATTGGTGGGTGGTATTATTTTGTATTTTCTTGGTTTGAAGGAGAGGTTCTTCCAATTTTGTCTAAATTCAGATGTTGGTGTTCATTTGAGGTAGGTAGTCACTGATTAAGCTGTCATTGAACAACAAGTCCAGGACTGTGCCAGCCTGAACTGCTTATAGTCTACTGGCAATAAGACAGAAATAGGCTGGAAAGAAGAAATCAGCCACTTCTTCGGCTTTTCCTAGTTAGTGTATGCTTAGTGGCCTTAGTAAGATGTACGCTTCTTTCCTTGAGGTTTCTTCCACTTATGACTCATCACTCTTTCATAGGTGCTCTGCTGCTCCCCAGGATAGGACAAGTGAATATCCTGAATCTGCACTTAGACTGTGCCAGGTTTCTGTCACTGTGAAAAGAATACCTAAGATGAACAATGCAAAAAAGGAAAGATTTGTTTTGACTTATGATTTCAGAGGTTTCAGTCCATGGTCACTTGGTCTGTTGCTTTGGACCTAATATCATAGTACATTATGATAGGAACATGTGGCAAAGGAAGCCTGTTCATCTCATGGTGGCTAGGAAGCAAAAAGTAATAAGAGGGTCTAGAACCTTAATATCTTTTTTGACGATATAGTCTCAAAGACTCAACTTCCTTCCAGTAGGTCCCACTTCCTGGAGGTTCCACTGCCTCTCACCAGTGCTATAGGCTGGTGACCAAGACTAATATATATAATAGATGCTTTGACTTAAAAAAAAATGCTTTTTACCACCCCAGGGAAATGTTCTCCACACCCTCATTCCCTGGTTAAATTAAGAAGCACAGTGCAGAATTCTGAAATTTATAAAGGTTTCGAATTTTTAAAAAATCTAACCTTGATCTCAAAAAGGCTAACAAGTATGGAATGAAATGTTGGCAATGCCTCGTATGGCAGGCAACCTTTCTGCATCCACTCAGAGACAAATGTGCTCCTGGGTCAGTGGGAAAAGATGGGCCTTTGCAGAGTACCTGCACTGCTGTCACTGTGGTGCTGGCAGTGCACAGTCCTAACCTGGACTGGAGCCCTCCAAGAGGGAACAGAGCCCTCACATTCCCATTTAAGTACCAAATGGAGTTAAAAAGTGTTTTCTTGTCTCTGTCTCTGTCTCCTTTTTTTTTTTTTTGGTGCCAGAGATCCAACTCACAACCTTGCGCTTGCCAGGCAGGGACTTGTGCCACTGAGTTACGTCTCTGACCAAAACTGTTTTCTTTAGACTAATTTGTAACTAGTGAAAGTAATACTGCCTCTTGCTAAACCTGCACAACAATAAGCTAAATTTCCCTCATAAAGGATGGAAGTGGTGGAAAGACCCTAGAGAAGGGCACAAAGACACGTGCTGCTGAGCTCATGAGCCATCTGCCCTCCCGCTGTACATGACCTGTCCTTGTCTCTCACCCTACAAGCTGACACTTGGAGCTTGATTCCTGCAGCCATTGAAGCCCCTGTGGGTTGTATGTGAATCTGGATAATTCCCAGTTTACTGACTAGTGAAAAGAAAGTGTTCTTTTGTTTAACTTGGGTGGGGAGCCTTGCTGCTCTCTGGAGTGGCCTGGCTGTTGGGCATGCTGCTGTTACTCAGTGGCTCCTGGCTGCTGCAGGTGTATTAGGTGAATCAGGGATTCTGCAGCTGCATTAGAAGACAGTTCTTAGATTAGATCAGTATCCTTTTGATTCGACAAGTTCCATTTACTGAGACATCTTCTAGGCCCCAGATGTTGCTCCAGATAATGGTATTTTACTTGCAAAGCTCTTGTGAGGAAGAGATGGGCTCCTTTTGCCAGATAAGATAACTGAGGCATGGAGAGGATAGAGAGCCTGGCCAAAGCTTAACATCAAGGAAGTGGTATCTGGCTACCTTGCCTCTCAGATATGGAAAAAGAGGAATTAAATGGCCAGATGTTTTCCTAAAAGCCCCTCCCACCATCATTTGAAGTGATGATCATAATGTCAACATACTTAGTGGGTAATAATGCAAAATCAGAGAAATAGAAAATATGATGACTAATGTGAGAAAAGCTGGGGTGGTGTCTGGATGATCAGTGATTCATTTGTGTTTCACTAGGACATCGAATGGCTTGGTGCCCATGATGAGCACATGTGACTTCTTCCTTATGTGGGAGCACACAGCTTGCCCTTGAGGTTTTCTACACAGGTGATCCTTGCAGTGACTTTCAGTGGCTCTCAGGTTGAGAACCCAGTGTGTGTGTCGTGCTTGGGTAGAGCTTGGAGCCACTGCCTCACTCGGGCTGAGGCCACTTCCAGATGTTTCATCCCCCAGCTGTTAGAGAACCTGTTACAGCCACAGAAATCTGACTCACTCAAACTCAAATGTGGATCCCATTTGCCTCACAGCTCTTTCAGAAAGAAGATCCTTTTATCTGTGCCAGATCAGCCCTCAAGTGACCTCCAGGCAGAGATAAGTAACATTTTGCTTCTCTTGGTCAACATCCTCTCACTTTATATCCCAAAGAAATGGTCTGGGAAGGAGTGCATATCTACAGTGAGAAAGTTCATCATATTATGATGCAGAAATGTCTGTGTCCCTTTTCAAAGTTGAATTTGTTACAGAAAAGGCAAGGAAGGAAGGAAGGAGGGAGGAAGGAAGGGAGGAAGAGAGGAAGAAAAGAAGGGAAGGAGGAAGGGAGGAAGGAAAAATGACAGTGCCCCTCTCCCCACCCCCAAGCACATGCACACAACTGCAGCCCTGGTGTGGGCTGTTCCCTGTTGCAAGCAAAGCTGCTGAGAAAGCACACACCAGCCGCAGTGGTGAAGTCATGCAAATGCTATGCCCCCAAAGGCCACAGGAATTGTGGAAAGATTTGTGTAAATATCTCATGCATTCTTGTGATCTAAGGTTTATGGAAATGAAAACCACAGTCAAAAAGCCAATGCCACATTTATTCCTCCTTCCTCCTTTTTTGCTTCAGAATAAATTCATAGAATATTTTTTTGGAGAAGCCAATAAAATAAATTATTTCAGCTTTATTACCAGTAATACATGACAAAGTGTTGCAGTGAGGATAAACCTAAACAGGATCCATTTGGGAGGAAGAGAAAGGAAGAGCCTGGAGCCTGAGACAGTCACAAGAGTGACTCCCGCATTGCGCTTTGGACTTCCTTTCTTCTCCTCTTGTTTCTTTATTTTGTGGTGCATATTGCAGTTGGGATGTCTCACACAGAACACAGCTTGGACAGTCAACTTGCTGAAGCTTCCCTGGCACCAAGTTTAAAGAAACCACCGAGGAACACATGGTTTCCCACACAAACTCCAGCTGGGCACGCCCTCCCCCCAGGTCCCAGCAGCAGCAGGCCTCCCAGAGTCCTGGGCCTGAATGTAAGGAGGGGCCCCCCCTGGAGAGGTGCCCAGGACACTGTGGACACACGCTTCCATCCCTCTCTTCCTCCTTCCATTGCACGGCAGTGAACTCAGGGCCATGAGAACACTTTTCAATCCTGAAGTTTTAAATGCACCTGTGTTCAGTGCTAAAATTTCCATTGAATTTGTGTCCCAAGTTTTCTGATTTATAGTCTCTCTTTTCCCTGACTTTCAGTCCAGTTGCTCAGGTCATACATATAGTGAATGAATTTGACTCAAGAAAGTGCAAGGCAGGAAATGACCCAATTTTCATTTATCTACTGATGTTTTCTTCATTGCCCTTAGATGAGATTGTGAGCAAATTTCAGAGCTTTTCTGTTCACGTTCAATTATTTAAAGTTTAGCTTGAATTTTAAAAAACTTTTGTTTCTCATTTAATTGAAAGTGTCCTCCCATGCCCACCCTATCTCAGTCCTGATTTAGAATTAGGACTGAGCACAGGAGAAAGAAAACATTTCTCTATCTTTTCTTCCTACTCTGGAGTTAGAGCTGGGAAAGGAGAGAGTTGGTGGCAGGAAGGCCTTATTTGCCTGGCGTAACTGTCATTGGACACTGACATCTCTCCAGAGGCTCTGACTCTGGCTTTTCCTGACATGAATACTTTCCCAGTTTCTTTGGAGAACACCCATTTCAAAAGGAGATGCTTGCATGGTTCAGCTAACTGCTTTGACCTATTCTTGACTTCTGCTCTGACAGCAGTGTTGTGGAATCTTGCTCACGTGATGCAGGTCATTACCTGACTCACAGGTGAAAGTCAGCTTCCAGTATATTCATAGGAGCTCATGCAGACCCTCATGGTTAGATTTTTTTTTTCAGTGAGAAGCAGGCACATGCACCCAATTGTCCAAGACCTCTGTGAGAGGCTCTGCATTGTGGCACAGGACCTATGCAGTGGTCTCACTTGGCTTGAGACCTTATTATGTCTTTGGGTGACTTGAATACCATAGTACTCGTCCCTCTCCATTAGACCAAAAGCTATTTCAAAAAATCTGTCTTCATCAGGGTAGGTAAGTAAAATGGCAGAGTAGGAAGCTTCTGTCCCTCCATAGAAATGTTGAAAAATAAGCAGAAACCATCAGAATTCTGGAAAACAGTCAAAGGTTTACAGTGACCAAAAGAATGCTGAATCAGGGAAAAGACAATTTAAAAATGACAGGAAAGCTTTGTGGCATTTTAATTTGCTCTTGCTCTATACCCTTTCCAGCTTAGTGGTGGTCTTGAAAAAGTAGCCTGTGTTGCCAAGAGGGAATTATTTTATTTGTTTGTTTAAAAATATCTAGGGTTTTTTGGGGGGGATGCACACAAGGTGTATGTTACTGTTTTGGTCAATTCTGAAGTCACTCACGGTAGAGAAGCAGTGGATCATTGTCTGAAAACACTGCAAGGCAATTAATCTGACTTCTGGGTAGAAGATAGACAGTTGGACATACAATTGACCACATAAATCTTGGGAAGGAAAGTAGTTTCTTTGTGAAATTACAACACTCAAAATCACCCATGTCTATTGAGAAATTTAGAAATCAAAATGATACCAAAGGTAGGAGATACACACAGAAAAAAGGCAAGAAAACCTAAGCTTTCGCTTGCTGATTTACAGGCTCAGTGTGAGCACAGAAGGAAGGCAGGATTGTGACTAGACTGACAAAACATTGAATTTGTACCCCAGCATAGAGTGAATCTACAGATACTAGGAAAGGGTTTGTTTATTAGTTGGTTTTTAAAAATTTAGATCTGGTGTGCAAGGAAATCTCTACTGAAATACTACCTGAAAACAAACTAAAGGAACAGAGGTTTCATTGACTACCCAAGACAGTGAAGTATAAACTTTGATGACTACGGTCTTCAATAACATTAAGCCCTTGGGAAAGGGAATGACCTTATTTCCTGAGTTGCCACACTAAAATATGCAAATTCCCAGGTCTTAACCAAAAGTCACATGCACAAAGAGATAATTAAGAATGTTTTATTCAAAGGGATAAAATAAATGGAGAGAAATTATACTCAACAGAAGCTAACATTGGACAAAGATATAAGTCATCTGTTTCAAATATGCTCAGAAAGATAAAGGAAAACATAGACAAAGAACTTATGAGAAACAGGATGATGATATAAGGACAAAATGAGAATATCAGCACAGGTAGAGAAATTAGAAAAACTAGCTAGAAATTCTGGAGCTGAAAAGTTCCATCACTGTGTTTATTGCTGTGATGCAACACCTGAGAAAAGTCAATTTAAAGCTGTGAAAGCTTTATTTTGGGTTACAGTTTTGGAGGTTTTAGTCTGTGACTGCCTGGCCTTATGACTTTGGACTTGTTGAAAGGTAAAGCATTATGCTAGGCAGCACAGGGTGGAGCAGTTGCTTACCTTATGGCAGCCTGAAAGCAGAGAAAGAGGAAGGTTCTGGGGATAAGATATACCTATTTGGGACATGTACCCAGTGACTTACTTCTTCCAACTAGCCTCCACTTTCTAGTTTCTACTGCCTCTTAAAAATGCTGCCAAATTATGAATCTATAAATGGATTAATCCATTGTTGAGATTAGCATCCTTATGATTCAATCATTTTCCAGTAGGACCTATCTCTGAACGCTGTTGCATTGAAGACCAGCCCCTTAAAACATGAGCTTTTGTAGAACATTTCAGATCCAAACTGTAATATACAATAATTGGAACAAAATATTCATTGGAAGGATTTCATCAGAAGTTTTAATCAGACAGAAGAAAGAACCAGTAAACTTAAAGATTAAGATTATGCTTTCCTTAGAATGGAACAAAAAAGGAATAAGAAAAAGTGAATATGATTTGAGACTTGCAGGATGCCATAAACTAAAGCAGTATATGTATTACTGGCACTCAAGAAGGATATAGAGAAAGGGGCAGAAAGAATATTTGAAGAATAAAGAGCCACTTAACAAGTTGAATAAAATACATGAATCTACAAATCCAAGAAACAAAAAAAAATCCCACTAGGATCTATTCAAATAGATCTGCACTAGACACACTGTATAATTTTTGAAAGTCAAAACAAGGAGAAAATCTTTAAAACAGAGGGAGGGAATGAATTATCATAGCTGAGGGCTCCCAGATAAGATTAGCAGCCAATTATTGGAAATCGTCAGGAAGAGGGATGACATATTTAAAGCGTGAAAGGAAAAGACAGTCAATTATGAATTATAAATTCAGAAAAGTTAACCTTCAAAAGTAAGAGCAAATCTCAGATACTCCTAGTTAAACAAATGCTAAAGGAGTTTATTATCATTATTATTTTGTGTGTGTGGTACTGGGGATCAAACTCATGACCTCATGCTTGCCAGGCAGGCGTTGTATCACTGAGCTATATCCCCAGCCCCTAAACGAGTTTATTAGTAATAGACCTGCCCCCTAAGAAATACTAAAGAGAATGAAATGAGAGGACAATAGACAGCAACTCGAAGCTATATGAAGAAATAAAAATCTCTAGGCAACTACATAGGCAAATACAGAAGCCATCATATTATAGTTTTGGTTTATAATTTCACTTTCAATTTCCTACATGATTTTAAACAAAATGCATAAATGCAATTACAAATCTGTTACTGGGTGCACAATATGTATAAATGCAATTTGTGAAAATAATAAAATAAATGGCAAGTGATTGAAGTCAGAACAGAGTTTTTGTGTGCTATTAAGTTAGTATTGATTACTATTATTAATTTAAGGTGATGATTATAATTTATAATTATAAATTTCAATTTGATTATAATTATAATAATAAAACATTGTTAAAAATCTATGAACAAAATGAACAAGGATTCAAACTGCTTCACCATAAATAGTTACATGCAAAAAAGATGATAATGGTGAAAATGAGGGACAAAATGGCATAAGACAGAGAAAACAAATAGTAACATTATAGACCTATTTCTTTATCAATAGCTTTTCCCTTCTTTACATTTAATTACGTGAAATGCTAATAGATTAAACTTTCCACTTCAAATGGAAGATATTGACTAAAATAGATGAAATACCATGATCTCTCAAATATATGTTTTCTATAAGAGACACTCACTTTAGAAGCAAAACCGCAGTAGATTGAAAGGAAGAGGCTGGAAAAAGCTACCTTATGGAAAAAGTAGCCAAAAGAAACTTGGGGTGGCTACACTAATTACAGATAAAATAGACCTATCCACAAATCCACAAAGAAAGAAAAGCATTATACATTGGAAAAAGGCTCAATTTGTCAAGAGATAAAAATTAAAAAAATATATATATATATGAATCCCAAAATACATTGACAGAAATAAAGAGAAAGTTCTTTTTTAGTAAAGCATGCTATTTATTTATTTATTTTATGCTTTTGACTCATAATAATTACTTTCATCTTAGGAGTTGATATATATACCATATCTCGACCAATAGTTCTATATTATTAGCTGGAAACTTCATTAGTGGTAGAACATCTACAAAGAGGATCAATGAAGAAATAGAGGAATTGAATCACACCATAAACTAAGTAAGCTTAACAGACATGTGTAGAGTACTCTGTCCAATAACAGAATACACATTCTTTTCAAGTGTACGAGGAATATTCTTTATTATAGAA
>RJWT010040787.1:0-12430 GCA_004365215.1 Cuniculus paca
TAATATTATTAAAACTACAATTAATAATTAAGTAAATTGCCTGTGCAGCAAGGATTTTAAAATATAAACATTACATTCCTAGTCTGAGAAACAAGTATAGAGTTATGACAGAAGATATACTTAAAATAGTAAACAACAAAAGGCATGTAAATATGACTGTAATTTTAGAATATTAAAAAATAAATATTTATCGAATTTTTACCATTTTCAAGGGAATACAGGGAATACAGTTTCTTTGTAAGTCATCTCACAATTGCTAAAGGAAGGAAGGGACAGGGGAAAGTCTTCAGCCCCTTGACTGCATTCAAGAGGGTTGTGCAGGTATTTTGCTCCAGCATGCTGGGGAACGCACATGTGTTCTCATTCACAGAACTCACAAGAACAGAATGGGAATGACTCCTGCTGATTCCTTTGTTGTTTTGTTTTACAGGTTTCCTTTCTTTTTTTTTTTCTTTTGGTTTTTGTTCTTAAATAGAACTGCTTAAGGAAGGACAATATCAAATTTTAAATAAAGACAATATGAAAGGAAGGACAGTGAAAACGTTCTCTGTAATGCTGGGAGAAGCTGCCACTTGATCATGAGCTAAAAATGGTGCATTTACTAAAAAGAAAACTAAATACACTCATTCAAATGACCAAAAATGCATATTGAAAGACGGTTACATTTGAAAAATCAATTTACTAAACAACCCTCTATGGCTTCAGTCTTTCATCTGTGTTAACTAAATCTGACAAAAAGTTGAGATCCAATTACCTTTTTTCACACTTACTAGGAAAGTCCAATCAATACTGTTCTCAAAGCAGACAGTGAGCTGCATAGATTGTTGGGTTTTTTTCACTTAATGGAATTTCTTCAGGGGGTCTGATGCAGTCTACCTGTACTGAAAATGGTGCCACAACCCAGTCACGGCTAATATTCATAAAAGCTTTTCAAATCAATAGATAATAAATAAATAAGTAAAAATACTAACAATGTGTCTAAAGTATGCCTTTGTATCTTCCAAGGAACACATGAGGCATTCATGCAGAAACACTGAAAAACAGTCCCAGAAAACTCAACATCACTAGAGATAAAGGTCAGTCATCTTGAAGGGCCAAACTGAAGAAATGACGAGGAAGTATGCAGTTTTGATGCCACCACATCGTAAATTCAAAGCAATGAGCTTCCAGATTTGGGGAGGGGATCCTAATATACTGATTTAACTCTTTCCAAAATTAGATGTGGATTTTTTTTAACCCTTTCAAAAGACTTCCTATATTTAGACAGTGTGGGCTCTGTATTGGTGAACAGTTGAGCATCGTCTAGCTCAGGAAAAGGCAGCACGATGGGAAAAGGTAACAAAAAGGAACCTCATCCTTGGAATAACTTAAGTCAAAACAAGTATTCCCTGAAACTCTTCTCACCATCCAGAAATATTCTTCTCAAAGAAGAATACTACTACTATTTTCAGTAACTACTATTTTTTTTTAAGTTTTAACTTACTTGCTACTGAGTATAACTGACAAATACAGTAATATATATTTAAGGTGTACAACATGTTTTGAGATACATATACATTGTGAAATGATAACTACAATCAAGCTAATTAACACATCCATCAGTGTACATACTATAGCAATTCTTCATTGCTCCCACTTAGAAACATTTTATAATAGCACAAATAAAAACAAAAACTATTACAAAAAGAAAAATGTGCTCATCATCTCACTCTGAGACAGATTACAATTAAATGAACATCATTCTAAACAATTTCTTCATATCTCTATACATTAATATACTTCTTAAAATAAAAATTGGAACCACTGTATATACTTTTTGTGACCTGCTATTTCACTTAACAACATGTAGTGAACAACTTTTCCTCTCAACAAGTTCATATCGACACCATGATGTCCTAACTATATAATTAACTCTTTTTTTCCATACCCCATTACCCTTCTTACACCTCCTTATTTTATTTGTCTAATAATAGTTTTCCTTCTACTTCCTGGTCATCTATGTTAGATTCCACATATTAGGGAAAACACGCAATATTTGTCTTTCTCAGTACAGCTTATTTCACTTCATGTAATGATCGTGAGTTCCATCCATTTTCCTACAAATGATGTAATTCCATTTTTCTTTATTATTGAATAATGCTCCACTGTGTCCATACACCACATTTTCTTCAGTCATTCATCTATGGACACCCAGGCTGGTTCTATAGCTTGGCTGCTGTGAACCGGGCGCAATGACCAGGTATACAGGTTTCACTATAGTATGCTCACTTCAGTTCCTTCTGGTATATAACAAGGAGTGCTACAGGCAGATAAAATAATAACTCTATTTTTAGTTAGATTTTTTTAAAATTTCTGTTATCCTAAGCAATTTTTGATATCCTAAGTAATATCAACTACTATGATATTACTAAAATAAGGTTTAAAATTACTTTCAAAGCTAAATACAAATAATTTATTTATTGAAGGCCATATATTGCTTTGGTTAAACATACAAGCTGAGCCTGGAAGTCAACCAATCTCTACTTGTATCTAGGTTTCCCTGTAGTCCTTGACTCAGTTGTTTCCTCTGTAAATAAGGATTACCATCCCTACCTAGCTCATAATAGTACTTCGAGGGTTAAAGAAGTTAATACGTGTAAAACAAGTAGACTAGCAACAGGCACTGTATAAGAACTCAAATCAGCTCAGCCACTGGCATTATTTAAAGATGAATTCATGGCTCTCTTTCACTTGTGATTATAATTTGGTTCTTGGCTGTTCCCCTGAAGCCCATAGGTGAAGGCCTACTTGGCAGCTTGTGGAGCTATTGTGAAGTGAGGGAACCTTCCCAGAGCATAAGCTCAGATATGAAAATGAACTGAAGGAAGTGGGTCAGCTAAACATTATTTACTGAACTTCCATTATACTAAAGTTCACAAATTTGTGCAAAACATAAGGGAACGCACTAAAATTCCTCGTACAGTTGGCCTTGGAATATGCAGTGTTTCAGATAGGCTCCCCTAGAGGTAGATCGATGCTTTTCTCTACACTCATGAAGCACCCAACATCTCCCTGAAATGTAATCAGGCTTAATTTTCAATGTGCTGAACTTTATGACTATTAGCAATGTGTATATTTAAGGTTCGTGAATGAAAGAATGTAAGTAATACTTAATTGACATTAACTTGAGATTTTTTTTGCAGTTACAGAATATAATTCCAACACTTGAGAAATTTAAGATTTTTCCAATGAAGTAATAAAACTGTCTTAGAAAACAAAAATTAATAAAAAATAAAGCTCTAACTGGCTTGCCCAATTTGATTATTCAAGTACCTAAGAATATGTATAGTGCTGAATTTACACGATGCAGTCAAGTTTGATTTAATATTATCCTTTCCCTGAGCTTGCTGAATTCCTAGCTTAACAGAAAAGACACAGAAAGATAAGACAAAAGGGAGAGAGGGAGACATAATTAAAGGGAGGGAAGGTAGGTTAGAAAGGGGTACAGAAGAATGAGGAAGAAGTGGGGAAGAGATTAGTGATTTGATTTAAAAAGTTTTTCCTATCCTGTATTGCTTACATTGTTCTGTTCTGATCTGCTTCATTTTGTTCTACTCTGTTTTGTTTTGTTCTGTTTTAATCTCTTTAAAATAAAAAAAAAGGTTTTCCTAAAAGATATTGGCTATTTTTAATAACAAAAATATTAATATTAGCCATTCTAAATGTTTATTAAGTTCCAGAGTTCTCCAGAACAAATGTATTACATAAGTATTACTATTTCTTACAAAATAGGATGTTTCAACTGGAGCAGAGGGATTTAAAATACTCTGCTCAATCTACAGACACAATAAATTATGAAACCGAGGTCTTAAGTCCTCCAAAGCTTATGTATGCTGACCTTCATTAAGTGGCTCGAGCAAGTTCTTCACGATATAAATGTGAGCCACAAATTCAGGAACATATACTGCAATTTGGATCTTACATGTCCCACAAAGGTCCACATGTAAAAAGGGCTTAGTCCACAGAGTGGTGCAATGGGGAAGTGGTGGAAACTCTAAGGGGCCAGGCAGGCACAGTAGGAGACCTTCAGGTTACTGCAGGTGTAACCACCACAGGAACTAATGGGACCCAGCCCCTTCCCGTCTTTCACTTTCCAGCCATAAAATGATCAGTTTTGCTCTATCAGGTACTCCAGGGAATGAACAGCTGCCTCCCTACAAGACACCAAAGCAACGAGTCTAATTGGTCACAGACTGGACCCTCCAATACTTTGAATTGAAGTAAGTATTTTCTAAGTTGATAATCTCAGGTATTTGCTGTAGTAATAAGATGAATAGTACAGTACAAATGTAGAAACATAATACTGCATAGCAACTTAAGGGCTGCAGATATAGCTCAGTAGCACAAGCGCCTGACTGGCAAGTGCCAGGTCGTGAGTTTGATTCCCAGTACCAAAAAAATAAATAAATAAATAAATAAATAAATAAATAATTTCATAGCAACTTAGTAGCACAGGTGGAAATAAAAACATCATCTCTGATTCTTTCCGCTACAATATATTCGTGTATAAAATATCATTCTAATTTGCAGGGAATTTAATAATAAAGATGACTTTGAGGCTAAAAATTTTTCTCAAAGTTCACTATTTTCACATGCAAAAAGTAGCAAAATAAAGGCATGCCTTCTTTTTTTCTGTCAGTTTTTACAGCACAAAGCCTAGGTATTCCCCTAGTCTTCTTCCTCTTTCTCCTTTCACATGGCATTGCATCTCTGTGTGTACTCACAGGCACCACATAGCTTTCGGGACAAGGCCCGTTCATGTCATCCTCAAGCCAACACTAGTGAGAAATTTAAGCCAACAGCTTAGTTCCTAAACTTCCTTTCTGGTATATTCTTCTCTCTACACTTCTCTTGAGTTTCAGCACCCACCTGGTTCTGTCCTCACACTCTGTGTCAGTTAGAAATCCTGTATCCATTCGCTCCAATCTGGTCTGATTATCATCTGCCAACAAGTCGCTGTCCCCATACTCCGCACAGCTGTAAGGACACCTCCCTTGCTAATCCATTTTGGATCCCTCCCTTTCTCCTCCAATCACAACTGCCTAGGATTTCAAACTGCTACTGCCAGCCCATAAGGAACAAAGAGCACAGTCCTTCCCTCCTCTACTTTACCAAAACAGCTGATCATTCAGTTTCCCCAGGTTCCTGCTCCTCCCCAGAGTAAGAATATACTTTCTAATCACTAGTCCAGGCCTTCTTACCCCATCTTTTTATACAGACCCAATCATGCCTGGCTGAGAGCAAGAGGAACACATAGATCTATTACTTGATGAACATAATAAATGTTTTCCCTCAAATGGAGAGAATGGCAACCTTTCTTCAACTGGTGCTGATTCCAGCATTTGAAAAAGCTTTGCTGAATCCATCACTGAGATCCCTAAAGATAGACAAAGTAAGACTCTGACAGCATCACACAGAAAATTGGATACAATCTCACAGCATGAGAAAACACACTGCTGAGTGGGAATAATGCTAAATAATAATGGGACACTCTAAAGAGAGAAGCTGATGAATCATAGGAAGGCAGAGTAAATGCTGCAGACAAATTAAGTAGCACAAGACTCATATTAGGAGAGCTGAGGGAAAAGACCACAAGTATAGGATGAAATTAGGGTGTGAGAAGTGCATTTGTGCGAGCTTGAGGCCAAGGGAGGAGACTGGTGGAAACTGTGAAAATCTTGAGCTGGCATTAAAAAATAAATTAATAAATTACAAAAATAAAATTAAGAACACCAAGTTCGGACCATTTCACTTTAGGTCTTCCAAATATTTAAATAATAATTTTCATTTTCACAGTAAAATGAGAAAATCTAATTTTAAAATGACAATACAAAGCAGAAAAGTAAAACACTTTAAATTCAAATTCTGATTATTTAATAAAGCGTGAGGCTGCACACAAGAAACCACTTTGCAGCAAACCTAGCTTAGCTGTCAAACACTTGATTAATAATAAATAATTTAGAACTCTAGTTGGTCTCCTTTAAACCTCCAAATTTTAGTTATCATTAATTTCAAAAGACTATCTCTGAGGAGATAGTACAGCATAATTGCAGTTAAGAAGCTGGAAAAATTATCCTGAATACCTTATCGGAAAATAATTTAAACTAGGTCACTTGAAAACGAAGGAATGTTTTGTATAATTCAGAACATAAATGGGAAACTCATTGGAAAATAAATCTCTAATCTAAAACAAATTAGTAAATAAGAGCTAATATCAGTTGGGTAATGCTGTTTAACATGTGGGGCTAGAGGGAGACTTTAAATTCAAGATGAGTTGACCTGGTTCATTGTGGCTGGACCACCTGCCCCAGGAGTTGTCTCAGACTGCCATTTAGAAGCATATACCCGCCTGGATAGGGAAGATCACCTAACTCCTTAACAAGGTTCAACAGTAGTGCTGCAGTAGGAAGGGTGGCAAACTCTATTTCTATCTCCAGCCTCATACGACTGATCGTGGTGAGCAGTAAGATGCTTGATGACTGCTCTTCCACGTTATCTTTAACTAAAAGGGAAGACTTCGGCCACAAAAGGCTCACTGGGAGGAAGAGGAAGACCAGGGGAGTTTACAGGAACTAAGGGAAGACATGTCAAATCTACATCTTAAACACCTACTGTTTCCCCCAATGTGAAGTACATCATTTCTGCTGTCATTTCCTCTATTTTTATACTTTGTGTGATTATTTTCTATTGTATGTCAGCTTTAGTTGTCACCGAGCTTACTGCCAGAGGAGAAAAAGTCATCTTCCTGACCCTGCGCCATCAGTGTTCTCCCTGGCTCATGCTTTCCATTCGATCTTGCGCTGAAATACCCCGTCTCCCCATCTTCCCACATCACCTCACCACTTGCGTGTTACACTGATTCAGGAAGAAATCAAACACACGGGAAAGGAAACCGCTGAGTGGGAGTCAGCAAGGATGAACGTGGAATCCGAAACAGTCCACAGAGAGGACCACTTGCTTTGAAGGGCTGCTTTGACATGATGGGCAAATGAAACTCCCAGATGACAGCATTTCCCTGAACGCAAATGTGCTTTGCAAACAAAAAGCATGAACAGTGCTGACCTTCTTCATTTGGAGCTGAGGCAAGGAGCAAATGTCATCCATGCAGGAGCCCTACCTTCACTCTACGCACTTAACTTCATACTAAACACCAGGTTCCACTGGGACTTATCATTCAATCCACACCTTCTTGCTCCACATTCACGCCTCTCTCAATGCTCAAGTTTTTCATAAAAGCCAGTCTTTTCTTGAGCAAGCAGGTGAGAGGCTACTAAATTTCTCCACTTCACTGTTCAACCATTCAGGTGATAATACATGAGTAGATTATTGCATGCTTTAAATAACAAAGTCAAATGCCCTCCCACTAGCGAACTATGCATATTCTGTCTCACTCATCTATTTATGATGAATCTTTCCTATTTGATTTCCCTCTCTTGGCACTTTCTTCTGTTCCATTTACCCTGAGTATCTCATTTAATTCCCTCACATAATAAGCTCCCATTCTGCAACTCCTCTAGTTTTGGTTCTTTGCCACTCTTTTGTAGCGAGTCTCCGTGCTGCACTCAAGTCCTGCATTTCATTGCCCACTCAGCACTTGCCTAGCTGTGCTTTCTCTCAGAAATAACTAAAAGTCTCCCACAGCTCAATCAGCCCAGTTTTAAACCTTTTCTTGCTTATGTACCCGAGAGACTATTCAGCAAGGTCAAAGATGGAATAAAAGATTAGTTATGTACATATTCTTAAAAATGAACAGTGTATTTTTCCATAAAAGATATAACACTGACACTCTCAATAGTTACTAAATTTCAAAATGCCCTATCAATGAAACACAGCATGTAGTTTCAGCAGAACCCTATCACATGAAGGGGTTAGCAAACTGCCTCCTCGTGCTACCCCATCCTCAGCCAGAGGCAAGCAAAATCCAAAATCCATCTCATCCTTTCTCACCATGTAAAATGATCGTGACTCAACTACCAGTCAGTGCCCCCAACCTTTCCCATTCTTCCAATCATTATCCTAGATATCTTCACCTCTTAGCATGAGGTGCTAAGAGGTGCTTGTTGGTGTTGTCTAGTGAAAATTTTCAATCAGTTGACCAAGGGCCACAATCTTATGCTATATTCGATTATCAACTCCCTAACATGCTTCAAAATAATAAACAGAATTTTACTGTTTTCAATGTGAAAAATTATTTGTAACTTAATGGTGTTCTGAACTTAGAATTATGATTTCCTTTTATACAGTAAGTAAGAGCAGTTAGAAATTTCAGGAAAATCATCAATTTGAACATATGAATGCCAATTCATAAACATCTTTACATTCCGTTGCTCTGGCCTGAAATGAGAAGTTGGTACTTTATTTACTTTTGTTTTGTCTTAAATAATGTTAAATGCCTTTTTAAGAGATAGATAGATAGATCAATTTTTTTAACCAAAAAAAAAGGGAAACAGGGCCATGGTAATGCATGTCTATCATCTCAGCTATTCAGGAGGCTGAGGCAGGAGGATCATAAATTCCAGGTCAGTCTGGAAAACTTAAAAAGACCTTGTTTCAACATAAAAAATAAAAAACCAGGGGCTGGGGATCTAGCTCAGCGGTCTAATCGCCTGCCCGGCAAGCGCAAGGTCGTGAGTTCATTCCCCAGTGCTGCAAATAAATAAATACATAAATAAATAAATAAAATAATAAAAAACCATCTGGAGAAGTAGGTAGACTTAGGGGATCTTCCAATAATCCCTGTGGGTCATACTACGAAATGCAGTAAGAATCATGTGCATTTAAATAAAATAGTTTTATTGGCTTTATGAATTACTATCTAGTTATTAAAGTGAGAATAAATATACTTTAATAATAAGCATCAAAGTCTGATAATTACAGGAAAATAACTACATATAAAATACTACATAAACGGGTATTGATATGTGTAATTTTTCAAACTGACATTTGATAACACTTTTTTAAGAAAATATAGCTAAATAAAATAAGTTAAAATTAATAGACTTCTTATTAGCCCAAGAAATTTTGGGCTAGGGATATAACTCAATGGCACATATGCTTGTCTAGCAAGCACAAGGTCCTGAGTTCAATTCCTGGAACCAAAAAGGAAAAAAAGAAATCTCTATATTGAACTGAACACACTAATTAAAAAGTTCAATTTTATAGAGAGATTTTGATAAGGATACGTTGCCTTCTTCAGGTATTTCACGTCAAAAATAAACAGATTTATGAGGTCCTGACATATTTATTCTGTGAGTTTGAGATTCTTAAAAGAATGATGAAGTCAGAGACTGAAATTTTCTAAAATCTTTTGATACTGTGATTAATTCTGTAATTGCTGTACTGTTCTTCTAAGGGTTTCTGATTTTTGTAAAGAGATAAATGAATTCAAATAGTTTAGGAAGGGAAAAAGAGGTGCAATTACTAAGGAAAGGCACATAGAAAATTTCCAGTCTGTTTTTCCTCTTATTTGAACCCAGAGAAAATTGGATCATCCCATGAAATTGGCCTGAAAACTAAACATGATGCCAGCAAGCGCAGAAGATGGAAGGTATCATTCATAATAACTGCCTTCTCTCAACATTCGCACACTTACATCTTTCTCTACAGATCACTTTTATATCACAACTCATCATGAAAATCTCAACCACTGAAATACATCCATAACAAAGCTGTCTGTGGCTACTGACAAAAGGAATAAAATCTCTTTCAATGAATTCAAAAATTTAACAAATGATTAATCGTAAATCTAAAAGAAAAACAACACATTTCCTTGTTTAAATCTGATCATTTCATCTTGTGAACACTTTTTAGCATGGCATATGACTGAAGTATAAATTATTCTTTACAAATATGTCAAAATTAATTATTGGAAGAAAAAACTTGCAACAAGATTTTAAGCCCACATTTGTTCTACAACAATGTGTTTATAAATTCCAAATTGCCAAAATTGAAACACAAAGCTAGACATTTCATTATCTAAATTTAAAAATACTTACACTATTGGTTTTTCCAGGCGACTTCCCTGTGAACCAACAATCTCCCCCAATGTACAAAACACTTGTCCCAGAAAGTCCTAAAATAGACAAAAGGATTAAAGCTCATAAATCTCCAAACTATTTTTATGGTATATATTTTGTACATCACATTTGCATTGTTTTATTGCTGAAATATTGAATTTCTAACTTCTAATAATAAATAAGCCAAATATGAATTAATTTTAGCAAGTAGTTTTTTTGCATTTTTATTTTCTTTATTTTTTAAGAGAAAAAAATAAAAAAAACAATAAAACAGTTTCAAAAAGGGTTAGTAGGAGAGTTACAATAATTAATACATTGCATATTGTTTTATTTGTAGTGGTTATTCAGAGTACAAGATATAAGTATGATATCTTGTTCAAACAATATTAGCACAAACCTTTCTTTTCAATGAACTAAGAGAAACTAGTTGTATAACTATCTTAACTATCTTGGGTAAAAATAAATTTTTTTCTTTTTCCTTCTTTCCTCTCCTCTTTCCCCCATCATAGTTTATCTTTTCTTTTGAACAATTTCTTGCCAATTGACAATATCTATTGTGTATTTTGGAACTTATTTACTCATTTTGTTTCTAACACTAGTGAGACAATACAATGTTTACACATATGGGTCTGATTTATTTCATTTACAAGTATTGTCTTGAGTTGTGTCCATTTACCTATAAATGTCTCCAGTTTTATCTTTCTTTATGGCTGAGTAGTACTCCATTATATAAAAAATAATACATCATTTTTATCCATTCCTTGATTGATGGGCATGTGGGTTGTTTCCAAGATTTGGCTATTACAAACTGTACTGCTATAAACATGGGTGCACATATATCACTGTGGTGTGATGTTTTTAATTCTTCTGGGAAAACACCCAGAAAGGGAATACCTGGGTCGAATGGGAGCTCTAATCCTAGATTTTTGAGGAATCTCCACACTGATTTCCACAGTGGATGCACCAGTCTACACTCCCACCAACAGTGGAGAAGGGTTCCTTTTACCCCACACTCATTCCAGCATTTGTTATTGGTTGATTTTTTTGATGATAGCTATTCTTTCTGGGGTGAGATGGAATCTCAGTGTTGTTTTAATTTGCATCTCTCAAATGACCAATGATCCTGAACATTTTTTCATGTACTTATATGACATTTGTATTTCTTCATCTGAATAAGTATGTATTTATTTCAGATGTCCATTTTTGGATTGCGTCTTTGGAACCAGAAGAGACCTAGAATAGCAAAAGCAATTCTGGGCAACAAAGGCAAGTCAGGGGCATCACAATCCCAAACCTGAAATTATACTGTAAAGCTACTGTGATAAAATCAGCATGTTACTGGTAAAACAAAACAAAACAAAAGCACCCAGGCGTGAGGATCAGTGGAAAAGAACATAAGATGCAGATGCAACCCCAAACACACTCAGCCACCTTATCTTTCACAAAGGAGCCAAACATGTTCACTGGAAGAAAGATAGCCTCTTTAATAAATGGTGGTGGAAAAACTGGCTTTTCACATGCCGAAGACTAAAACTAGACCCATGTCTATCACCATGCACTAAACTAAAGTTGAAATGGATCAAAGATCTAAATATTAAAAAGAAATACTAAATGTACTAGAAGAGAAAAAGAGGTAGACATCTCGAAGACATAGGTATGGGTAGAGATTTCATGAACAAAACGCAGATTGCAAGGGAAATATTACAAAGAATCAACAAGTGTGATCTCACCTTATTAAAAAGCTTTTGCACAACAAAAGAAATCAACCACAGAGTGGAAAGACAACCTATAGAGTGGGAAAACTTACAGCCAGTTGTCCCTCAAACAAAGGACTTATATCTAGAACATACAAAGTATTTCTGTGCTAAACTGCAATGAAAATGGAAAATTTCTCAAGGTTTTTTAAGAAGTTTTTAAATAGTTTTTTAAAAATTAATTACAGTAAAAGACACATTGCCATTAATCTTCCTCAAAACACTTCTCCTTGCATTAAACAGACTTATCCCATCATTCTTCCCCCTTTCTGAAGCAGTTCTGGAAGTCCTCTTTTGTGAGTGTCTTCAGCTGCTACAGTATCCTAAATCAATTCAAAACGTTTGCCTTCCATGGTCATTTTCCCTTTGGGAAAGATCCAGAAGACACATGGTGCCAGAGCCAGTGAATAAGATGGTTGAGGAAAACATAATGTTTTTAAGAACCCGCCTTTCCTTTGGATGGTTGGATGGCAACTGGAAGTGGCATTCACGGTATTTTTGAAAATGGATTTTGAGAACTGCTTCAAAAATCGGAAAAACTGAGGGGAGAAGTATGTACAAAAGAAGGGGTAACAGTGTGAGGGAGATTAATGGCAATGTGTCTCTTACCATACATTTTTT
>RJWT010040788.1:0-12430 GCA_004365215.1 Cuniculus paca
TGGTGGCTGAGCCCAGGAGAGAGCAAGGACAAAGGAGTTGCCTGAGGCACACAAGTCCCCAGGGCTCAGGAGAGGAGGGAGGCCCCAGCTCAAACCCCAAGCAAGAAAGGATGAGTTTGAAAAGATGCACAGCCACAGTCCCACATTGTATTAATTAACAGAACTGTGATTTGCCAATGAACGCCCAGCAGGGACGATCATCTGCTTGATAGAGGGGCTTGGCTTTCCTGATGGAATCTCAAGTGCATGAGCCATGAAATTACTTCTAAAAAAAAAAAAGACAAAGACAGTCAAAGAGGACCAGTGCTTGTGTTTGTGGACTGGAAGGACTCTTGCCGCTCTCTTTCTTGAAGAAAGCAGGCTAATTACGGAGACCAGAGAGAGAACAGAAATATTCAACCATATCATCTCTCCTGGGAAAGCAGAGCGGAGAGCACTTAAAATACACTTGGCATTTTACTCAGACTATTCGGTGGATGCCTCTCAACAACACACTACCATCCTCATTTCACAGGTGAAGAGACAGCAGCACAGAAGAGCCAAGTAACTTCCTCAAGGTCACACAGCAAAGTGGAATCAGCACAGACATTCTGTTGTTCCATCCTGAGACACTGGATAGTTATCTCATGATTTTTAAAAACATGACCCAAAGAAGGCTAGCACCACAGGTTCCAAATAAAATTCAGTCCATGAGGACATCTCTTCTCTCCTCCCCACTAGTCATCTCGAGTGCACTGGCCACTCGTCTCCCAGGCTCTTTGTCGCCCTCACAGCGGCAATACATGGTTGCCTCCTTTCAGCTTGGAGTCTGCATGTCTTGGCATCTTTTCCAACACACACTGGCATTCCAAAGCTTAAAATCCTTCCACAGCTCTCCATTGCTAGCTCTTTGACATGCTGCTCAAACCTTTGGTTTCTGCTGCTCTTTCACTTTCTCCATTTCCTGCTCTCCTGTCCCCTGCTCACAGATGAACCAGTCATGCCAGAGCCCACCCAAGGGCCATTTTCTTTGCAAAGCATGCTATACCAGCTGGCTCTCTGGCTTCTTTTCTGTTTTATATACTGCTGTGGTTTAAATGCATCCCAAAAGTTCATAGGTTACAAAGTTATTCCTCAGCGCAACAGTGTTGTAATGTTTAAGAGATGAGAAGGTCATTAGGACTCTGCCCTCTGGAATGGATCAATATCCTTATTCGAGGGTGGGTTCACTATCTTGAGGGTGCTCAGTTAAAAGAGAGTGCTCAGTCTTTCTTGGTCTCTCAGACCCACATGGTGTCTTCCATCATGTTAAGACACAGCAAGAGGGCCCTTACCAGATGTGGCCCTCAGCCTTGGACTTCCTGGCCTCCATAATTACGAGCCAATTAATTCTGTTCATTGAAATTCCAGTCTGTGGTATTCTGTTTTAGCACCAAAAATGGACTAAGAGATGCACTTACCTCTATTATAGTTCTTTCCACACCATAATGATCTCTTTACTCACTGGCCCCATAGACTCACCCTTTCTTATTTCCTTCCTTCCATCCATCCATTCATCCATCTATCCTCCCACCTGCCCACCTATCCATCCATCTACCCACTCATCCTTCCAGCTATCCATCCATCCATCCATCCATCCATCCATTCATCCGTCTGTCATCTACTCATTCACTCACTCACATATGTAACCTCTGTTCAGGGCAGGAATCACTACTACCTTCAGTTAGATGGTTGTTTCTCTCTTACCTCCAACACAGTGATTCAAAGTCTGATTCAGGCATCAACATGGCCACCCTGGGAACTTGTTAGAAAGGCAAACCTCAGACTTCACCTTGGATCTACTGAGTGAGAAATTCTGGGGCTGGATCCTGTTTCAACAGGTTCTCCAATGTCAACATGCTACAGCCAATAAGTGTGGAAGGAATGCACAACTGTCACTAGGAGCCAGCCACCTTGGAGCCTTTGGAGCCTCCTACTGATGTTTGGGCTTTTTCAAACCAGCATCCCTGTCTTGCCCAGAGATTCTTGGCTCAACCTTTTTTTAACCCAGTGTTAGCCCTGGCAGTAGGGAGCTGAGTGATTCTGAGTAAATCAAGTCAATGCATCTTAAGGTGGTATGGCCCCTTGGAAATGTAAAGAACCTCAGAGTCAGAAAACTCAGGTAAGAGAGCCTTACTGGGTGATGGGTGTGTCCTCTTTTATCCTCCATCCCTCTTCTGAACAGGAGGACTGCTGCGGCAGTTTGGGTCTGGACTGTTTCCAGGAAACATGAAAGGTCTGTTCCCAGCTTGGTGCTACTGGGAGGTGGTGGAAGTTTTAAAAGGAGGGGCCTGTTGTGTGGTCTTTGGGTCACTGGGAACATGCCCTTGAAAGGTTATGGAACCCTGGTCTTCTCCTCTTGTCCTTTTCACTTCCTGGCTATGAAGTGAGCAGTTTTTTCAGCCATGTGTTACCACCATCATGGGGCGCCATGGGCCCAAAAGCAACAGGGCCAACTGATCACAGCTTGAAACCTCTCAAACTATGAGCCAAAATAAATCTTTGTTCTGTTTAAGTTGGTTTTCTCAGGTATTTGTTATAGTAACTAAATTGCCTAGCAACCTGCCTGTCTTGTGGGCTTGGTACACATATCATATAAGGGGATCCATGTGAACATACTTCCACTTTGAAGCACATTTTACAAGTTACTTACTATTGACAAAAATCAGATTTCTGTTGAGCTAGGTGTACCAATGTGCTTTAGCTCCAAAATTCTATGGTTTTGCGAATTTCAGATAAACTTCCATTTCAATAAACACCATAAAAAGATGTGCTTCTTAAAGAGCAATGGGTGATTTGTGACACATGTTTAGGTCCTAACCAGCTCTGTTGCTTCTGTGTGACATGAAAAAGTTAGTATCCTCTCTGTACTGATGTTTTCTTATCTAGAAAATTGGTCATTACTACCATTCAGCCCTGGGTGGTTTGAGTATATTCCAGATACTCAAAATATACCGCAAGCATTTAGTAAATGTCAGGACCCATGACTGCGAGTGCACTGTTGCTATGGTTAATGATACTGTTTTCATGCTTCAGGGGAACAGCATAAAGTAAGAGATCATCTGGTAGTAAACAATCTACAAACAGTAATCTTAGTCATTGCAATCTTATGTGACACCTATCTGACTGTATTTTTTGATAATCCAGACTATAGAGTATTATTTCTTTTGGTTTGGTTTTATTTAGTTTACTCACACATAAAATAGGACAGGCTTTCCAATCTTTAAACGTCTCATGGACCATCACCACCAAGAATTTTGCCTCTGGGTGCTGAACAGCACAGAGGTGCCCAAAACCTAAAAGCAGGGCTCAGAAAACCTTTTCTATAAGGGGTCAGGTAGCAAATACTTTAGGCTTTGCAGGCCATAAAGTTTCTGTTCCTCAACTCTGCTGCAGTAGCACAAAAGGACAACACACACTGTCATTTGTATCTGTATCCGCCCACATGTGGCCATTTGCTGGCAACTGGTTTAGAAGAACTGAGGAACTACAGGTGAAAGAATCATGGCCTCTCATTCCCCAGTCTTATTTAAAATACCTCCTCCTCTTCTTCCTCATCCTCCTCCTACTTTTCTTTTACTTCTCCTTCCCCCTATTTTTTGCGGGGGGGTTAATTTATTGTAAAGAAACCAATTACCCACTCTCTCTCTCTAGTTCATATATCCTAGGGGTATAAGTTCTAGAAATTGCAGTGAATTGTAATAAAATTCCACTTCAACTTCAGAATTGGAATAATGAAATATTCGTTACAAGATTTTATCTTAAATGGTATTTGAAGGCCTAGTACTATAGAACAAAACTAGCTAATGTCAGCCTACACAAACTACTTTTCTTTCATTCTAATTAGAATATGGTGCATTTTATTAAGTGAAAATTTATGCATACTACATGCATTTCCACTTATCTCTTTCTAGGAGTTAATTAAATTTATGGAAAAGTAGTCTTTTTGACCCCATGTATATTACAAGGATGTGTAAGAACATCAGTATCATAAGTAATCTTAACCAACTGCTTTCTAAGTAACATGGGACTGAATTTAGTAATTGTTTTGTTGTTAGAAATCTTTAGGATTCAAGCCGGGCGTGGTGGCTCACACCTGTAATCCCAGCACTTGGGAGGCTGAGCCAGGCGGATCGTTGTGAGTTCGAGACCAGCCTGGGCTACAAAGTGAGGTCAAGGCCAGCCTGAATGGCATAGTGAGACCCGGTCTCAAAAACCCCAGGGCCGGGGATCTAGTTCAGTGGTCTAAGCGCCTGTCTGGCAAGCACAAGGTCGTGAGTTCAATCCCTGGTACCGCAAAATAAAAAAAAAAAAAGAAATCTTTAGGATTCATCGTTCACAGCCAACTCTGGTACATTCTGAGGAAAAGGTTTAGGAAATTGGTCAAGTGCAGGGTCCAGATGAAAGGGAAAGAACTAGGAAATGAATGAAAAAAAAAAAGTAGCAACTCTCCTCTCTCTTAGAGGACAGTGGCTTCATGAGATACAAGATGGAGAAGAGGCCAGAACACATGAGATGAAAACTAGAGGCAGGGATCTTCCTGAGAAAAGAAGGAGCAAAAACAATCCCTCTGCGTTGCCAGGAAGCTAAACAAATCAGATTCCGGTGATACTGCATAGGGTTTCTGACACTCTGGTCATGTAACATTTAACATACAATACACAGGGAACAGATGTGAGCTGGAAAACGACAGGGTGAGGAGAGGTGCGTGGCAATTTTATTTGCCTTTTGAACCTAAACAGCCCAGTTTTAGGAAAACGAATAATAATAATAATAAAACAATAAATAATGTAGCACACCTCTTCTGTACCCTGTGGCAACAGGCTTCCATTTTAATGAAGATTGAATGTAACACAGCCATTTTGATGCCCTGACACATCCGTTAAAATGGAAATCTGTGTAGAGCCTGTCACAGTGGCTGCTCCTCACCAGGAAGCCCATCTTCACTCCGAAGGGACCCAGAGGTTTCCACGGCAGTGCGAGAAGGAGCCCCACAGCCACTGTCATGGCTCATGCCTCCTCCTTCAGGCAGGATCACCTCACTTCTGAAAGGTGGGGTCTTTCCTGGACTTGTGCAGGAGGGCAGGTACACAAACTAGAAAGGAACCTGGTTTCTCAAGAGACCCGATTTAGCTTAGGGGAGGGAGGGACTACAACCATAATAAGAGACTAATCTTCACACTCATATAAAAACACTTTTACATAAATTAGCTCATTTGATTTTCATAGACCGAGAGATAGATGAGGAATGGTTTCTCACATACTAAAGTTGGGAAGCCAGCCCCACATAAGGTAAAGTCAAGGTCAAAGTGAGTTGTATAGACAGATCGCATCCTTGTCTCTGGACTTCCAGAAAACACTCTAGCATGAGTTCTCCTCCACTGGCCAAGTCCTGGTACCTGTGAATGTGTCTTATCTGGAGAAAAAGTCTGGGAAGATAGAATTAAACACAAATGTAACTAAGTTGAGGACCTCAAGAAAACCACACTAGATTTAGCATGGGTCTCAACATCCAGTTACTCAATATACAAAAGAAAGATGAGGAAAACTGAGGCCCAGAGACCCAGGGGAAAGGTCATGTGAAGTCAGACAGATTGGAGTGATTTATCCACAAACCAAGGAATGCTGATGCCACTAGAAGCTGGAAGAGGCAGGAAAGACCCTCCTCTAGATCCTTTCAAGGGAACATGACTTTACAGAGACCTGATTTGGACTTCTGGCCTCCAGAACCATGGAAAATTAACTCACTACATCCAGCTTGTGGTAAATTATCAGTTAGCCTAGGAATCTTCATACAATGGTGACAAACACCTTATCCTGCTTCCCTCCTGGGTGACCATGAGTTCCAGTGACATATTGGAAATGAGCACCTTTTATAAACTGCAAAGGACAAAGCAGTGCAGGAATTACTATATTTTCTAGAAATATTTTGGTTCCTGTGGAGAAACTCCTATCTGCGGTTATGCCCACAATTGCTTCCTTCCTCCAGGATTAGGAACTGTCAGAGCAAGGGATTTCCTGTAGCAACAGACAAGCTAATAAAGATTGAGGGTGGATCATGCTCCAGGCATGGAGCTAAGTAGTTGATGCAGAGATTATCTCTTAGTACTTTCACAACTCTAGAAGACAGGATCCATTATTACCCCCAGAAACTAAGTAACCTGACCAGGATTGTGCTTAGCAAGTGACAGAGGCAACATTCCAACCAAGAAGGATGGAACCCTTGCCTGTCGTGGGAGGGTAAATAATCACGGGCTCTCGTCCTGCAGGTCTGTGTGCCTCAAAACAGCAGCTGAAAGCTCTGAGCACCTACCCTGTGCTCAGTGTTGGAAAACACAACAGATGGATGACTGGACCAAATCACAGAAGCCCTAACCTGCCCCTGTACAGTAAAGACTGATGCTTTACTGTGAGGGTAAAATAGATTTCCAGGATTGCACATCAGGACCCAGCTAGATCCCTTGACTCCAAACCCTTACTCTTTAAGTCATTAGAGGGATTACATGGAGCCTTGTGAACCACTGCTCTGTCCACTTATCCAGGGACCATCCTGGAAAACCAGAGGCAAAACAGCTTTGCCATGGTGTCTTGCTTTGGCTTTCACCACCACGTAGGTTTCTCTGGGATTTCTGTGACCCCAAAGTCAATCTTTCAAATAGCCACAAGCCTAGGGCAAATGAAATTTATAGCAGCCACATAAGAAGTGATAACACTGCCATTTTCCACTTGGGACAAGCCTCCACATGATTACAGAAAACAGCGCTCGGACAGAGTCCAGCCCAGGGTGGTGGGCCCCTCCTTACAGGACAACGAAGGACAACGAAGGTTCCTTCTCTCTCTCATCTTCCCCTCCTTTTGCTCATAACTCAGATCCCTCCGTACATTGAGACTGCTGCCAACACTTGGGCCCATGCTGGCAGAGCTAAGTGTCTATAATAACGGGGTGGCTGGAGCTTGGGTAATTACAGACCCAACCAGCCAAGGTTGTGACATTTGTCTCCTGTAGTCCATCCGTCTAGCTCACTCCCATACCTGTCCGCCTGCCTCCAGGCAACTGCTCAGGCTTCAACTTTCCTCCAGCCTTTCATCCCTGCTCTCCTCCCCTTGTTCCTTTTATCTTTGCATGAAATTCTGACATGCTTGATCCCAGGTGGCTGGTGGCATGGTGCACTGAGGTACACCCACTGTACCCCCAAAGAGCAAAGTATTTGATCACTGCCAACATGCAGCTCCCAAAAGGATGAGTAAAAAGTCAGCGGGAATGAGGCACAGGAGGGAAGGAGAAAAGGATCAAGAAAGAAATCCGACTCCCTTTCCTATAGTCTGCACAAAGGAGGAAGCCCCGCCTCTGCAGACAGACAGGCAGACACCCACTCCAGACTAGGGGAACACGAGGTTAGCTCAACCCACAGGCACTAAGGAGCTTCCTCCAAAAGCTTCTCTGCTCTTTCACACCAGAATGGATGCTTCTCCCCCAGAACCTGAAAGCATCTATTGTCTGAGAGCTCCTCCTCCTAGCTATTCCTTGCAGTGCCATTGAGTGCTGAGATCAGCCCCCAGAGGGCAGACTGTGCCTCTCCCGTCCTTGTGAGCCCTTGGCACACTGGAATGCCTTACGTGCTGGTGCACCCAATAAATGCTTGATGCTATGTTATTTTACTGACTGATTGATTGGCTGGTTGTAGTACTGGGGATTGAACCCAGGGCCTTCCCCCTTAACTACTTCCCCAGCCCTTTAAAAAAATTTTTTTTTATTATTTTATTTTGAGACAGGATCTCATTAAATTGTCAAACTGCCCAAGCTGAGCTCAAACTTGTGATAGTCCTGCCTCAGCTTCCTGGGGTGCTGGGATTACAAGCATGAACCATTCTGCCAGAGTGTTGTTATTAATGAAGAAAAAAATATCCCCAAGGCCATCCTTCCTGGTGTTTGAAAATACTGGCCAAGATTTGCAAATGGAGCAAAGCATTAATCATGGGTCCTTTCGCTGTGGTGTTTGCCTGGAGTTATCTGCTTCTTTAGGGGCCTGCGCTTCGGTTTGATTTGCTGTTTACTATTGATTAGGCTATTTACAACTTGTTCAGCTAGATGTTAACTTTTAGGAAAACTGATAGCAAGTAAATGATTTTGTCCAATAGCCAAGCTAATGAACATGGCCCTGTAGAGATGTAGCTGGTATTTTGGTCCTGCAGAAAAAAACCCCAGGGCTTATTATTTATCACCCCGTGGTTCATTGCATTTTACCTAGCAATCTTATTCTGATTCATTTTAGATGTATTTCCCTATGGAATATATAATTCTTGCTCTTTAATGGGCTTTGAATCCGCTCTGCCATCTTATTTCTTCCCTCATTAATTAACGAGTTGAATAAATTTTGCAACATACTCATTCTATTTTGTTATAAGAATCGTACTTCGAACTTTTTAAAATTACACTTTGACATCGGATAGAATTGGAGTAGGGGGACCCCCAGTCTGTAGAACCCTAAAAGATCAGTTACCCATTAGAGACTTGGATCTTTAATAGCACTGGCTCACATTTTGATTCCTCCTAATATTGCTCCCAGTATGGACTTCTAGGTGTTCCTAGTAGAAGGAGTAGAAGGAGTAGAAGGAGGAGGAAGAGGAGGAGGAAGAAGAAGAGGAAGATGAGAAAGAGGAGGAGGAGGAAGAGAAGGAGGAGGAGCTCAGTCCTTGGGAGAAGGTTTCAGAGAGTAAGAAAACCTAGACAACTGATTATCATCTGAACTGAGGACAGAGAGGACAGGCCAGAGGTCATGATTGTGCCAGACCATGTTCTCCACACTCCTTGTTTTTTGTGTGCTCCACCAGTGATTCTTGGAATCATCTGGAATACTCTAATGTCCTATCACTCATACTCAAGCCCAGATCAAAGGCTACTTTCTCCCAAAGCCCTCCTTGACCATCTTGATCCTCCAGGAAGAGCAGGCCACAGGCGTCTTGTTATAGAGGCTCTTGCTCTACAGATGACCTTGAACATCTTTTTCCAAAACTGCATGAAAGGCTTAAGCCCAACATAGGACTGCTGGCTGCCTTAAACAAGAGTATGCATGGATCAAAGACACTATTTTGGGGAGGGGTGGGTGTATTTCCAGCCTTCAACTAAAGGAGGACATGGGAGGTTCTAGGAAATATGAAACAGCCTTGAAAAAGGGAGGGCAAATTGGATCCAAACTAAGAAGACATGTTCATCCCAGGGCTCAAGCTGAAACAGTAGGAGATAATGGAAGAATGCAGTATGTCTGCAAGAAAAAGCCAAGGACAAGGACCTGTTTGGTTCAGTGAAAGATGAACTGCAGAGGAGACCAGGAAGGGATACAGAAATCACTCTGTACTTCTTTAGGCGGTGGCGGGGGGTATTAGGAATCAAACTTGGGACCTCACACTTGGCAGGCAGGCACTGCACCACTGAGCTAAATCCCTGGCTCACTCTGTACTTCGAAGCCTCAGTCTTAGTTAATTTGGATTTGTCTTTCTTATTATCTGGTGAATAGATTCAGGAAAGATTTTTTAAAAAAAAGGTAGAATCAGTGAGCTCTACCAAGTTTAGTCTGAAATTCTAGAACTGCCAGAATAGCAGTGTGAACAGCTAATAAGAGAATGTCTGTCATGGGCGAATAGAACCCACAGCGCTTATAATGCCATGGTATAATTGTTTGTACCCTTGCTGTCACTTCCACTTGAGATCAGATACTAGCTTGTATTCATCTTTGTATGCTGGAGCCCAGCAGAGTTTGCTCTAAAGGAGACTAATGGTTTTTAAAGTTCCCAAATATGTGTTTTTGTTGTCCCTAAGTTTTCTTTTCAAATGGAGAATACCTGTGAATTTATTTTTGGATATAACAAAGAAGGAGCAAGGAAAATCTGAAGACCCCAAGTAAAACACAACTTTAAAAAGAGAGTTAAAGCAGAAAGTCCCTGGGTCCAGCGGAAGGAAGAAAAGGATCCACAAAAATGCAGACATGGCCTTGCAGACTTAGCAGTCTGGAGGCATCTGATTCTTAGGCAGCTAACAAATTAATACTTCTAAACCATCTTCCAAGAAATGGCAGAGGCGCACATCTAGAAAATAGGGGAAACCAGTTACCCGACAAAGGCCCAAGGGTGTCTAGCAAAGTTAACTAAGAACAAGTCACCCGCCCTAGGGTATTTATGATTATAGGGAACATTCCATTACCTCAAACTCCTCATGAACTGGCAAACACCTTACTTGGGCTCAAGTGAGTGGAAAGAGCATAGGACTGGTCAAAGGGCCCGAGTTTTTGTCAGGATTCTGCCCAAACTAGACACCAGCTCTTATATTTGAATGTGATTCCACTATACCCCACATTTCCCACTATTGTCCCATACCTGCTTATTCTGGTCACCAAGTACAGGATCGCCCAAGTCAGACACAGAATGAGGTCCATAGCTACAGCCCAAATCCTGGAGTAAGGAAAAAAGCCTTATACTGGCCTGCACTGACTTGGGTGAAAACAAGGTCACGCACCCAAAGATGAGAAACAAGAAAGTGGGAGGGAAGTTGGGATGAAAGACAGAAATCTGCTAAAATTTGCATCGATGTTAAACCTTTCCAAAATTAAAGAGAACAGCAAAGGCAGCAAACAGGTGCTGAAGCTTGCTGTCCTCGTATTCAGAACACACTGATTACAGCTGATGCTTTCTAATTTGGGACGATTGGGAGACGATGCACCTTCCTGTTGATGAGGGTGCCCTTTGCCCCGCTCTCCTTGTTGCCTCTTCCTTGGAAATGTACAAGGAGCTTCAACAAATAGTGACAAATAGTGGGGTCATTGTCCTACCTCGGTTGCCTCTGGGCTTTATGACCTCACCGAAGCCAGCTCACCTTTCTGGGTCTCACAGCCTCATCGTTAGACAGAGACGGTTGCACAGCAGTCACTTCGCCCCACCAGCCAGCACTGGAAGCTCACATCAGAGGCCATTAGAACACAGCTCAATGGAGCCTTCTGCAGCACTTCCTGCAGCTTCCAGAAAGTACGAATTCTCCATCAAACCAGCCCAGCAAATCTGATTTGCTGCTCTCTGCTTAATAGTCTAATTTGCCTCCCACATGCTCTTGCAGATGGCCCAGTGAAAACACATGTGTGAGGCTCCAAGCCTGGGCAATGAGAGAAGCCCATGGTTGTATGGAACAGGCAGAGAGAGCATCAGAGCTGCCTACCACTGGGGTGTTTCCCAGACTCCATGCACAGGGTCTGGGTCCCAGCTACCACCTGAGCAGTGCTGAAAAACTAGGGATGTATTCCTCCTCAGTGTACCTGGATAGCAAAGGTTTTCAGAAGTTAGAGGCATGAAGAGGGCTCCTTTTCAAAATGGGCATTCCGAACTTAAATGCGTACGCCTCTGGTGACTCCAAGAGTTATTACCAATTCTAGACTGTCAAAGTCAAGCAAAGATCTCAAATATCTTAAAGTTGGCATCTGATTCCACCCTTAGCCCTGCTGGAAACCTTTCTGGGTGCCAGGTGTTAGAGTCCTGCAGCACCCCCAGCCCTGTCCCAGTGACCACTTATCTGTCCTCCCCACCCTCACGCCCAAGCCCTGACTCTGGAAATGACTCTTACTCAGATCTGGTACAGCCAAGCTGGGCTCCTTCCCATTTCCCCCGCTGCTGTGTGCCAGAAGTGAATTTTGTGGCTCTAGCTCTCCTGAGTCCCCAGTTGCCCAGGACTGCAGAAGCCAGGCACGGGGCTGCAGGGAGACAAAATGTGAGGGCATTCCCTTCTGGTCCCGCTGAGGCAGGAAAAGATGTACTGCCATCACTGCATATTAGAAACTGGAATATAACTTCCCACAGCAGTATTTGTCATGGTGATTTGATTCTATCTTGTTCAATATAGAGAAGTAAGAAGGCTTCAGGTGAAAAAACCAGAGGCTGGAACTAAATGACTTGTTCACGGCCACATAGGTAGCAAATGAGAGCGCTGCAGCCACAGCCAAGTCTCCCAGCTACAGCTCCATTATAGAAAGGCTAAGTGGGCTTTTACTTACTGTCGGGGAGCCTGCCAACTACTTATAGCATGGTTTCCATCAGAGAATGGGTTCTGAGTTCCAACTCTGCACACCACAGAGAAAATCTGGAACATGCTCATTCTAAGTTGGAACCCAGCAGCTCTGTAGAAGGTCTGTTGTTCTGAGCACTTTTTAGAGGGGTCTAATAAGAAGTGACATCAATCCTGGAGGGTCTACCAACAGAGGGACTGTGCCTTTCAGCACAGAGGCCCTCAGGACTCTGATGTTAAAGGAAGCCCAGGAATAACTGAGGAGAAGAACCTTTTCCAACCTCTCAGAGTCAAGCTTAGGTTCTTTTTCTCACCACACTATTGCTAAGGGAGAGAAGTTGAATGTGAGAGTCACTATGATTTTGAAGC
>RJWT010040789.1:0-12434 GCA_004365215.1 Cuniculus paca
GGCCCTTGGTCCCTTGCTCTTCTTGTACTCTTCCAGCTATTCTTCCCTCCAGCTACATCTGACTACTAGTCAGAGAAGAGATTCCCCAGGTCCAAGGTTATAAAGATATTCAGAGAAGCTCAGTGACATTCTAAGGATACCCTCTGACTCCTGAAGCTTCACCATCTCATTCATTCATTCTTCTACAGCACTTGAGAGTTGTTGCTGTGCCAAGATCCTGTGTTTACACTGTCTGTCTCTGCCACTTGACTGAGCCTTTGAGAGCATCTTGTCTCATCTATCTCTGAATTAGTTGCACCTGGTACCTAGTGTGGAACAACATGAGATTTAATACATGCTTGATGAGACTGTATAGTACTGTAGATGTATTTAAGTATGCACTTATTTGTACATTAACAAGACACTGCCTTCTCATGGATTAATCAAACTAAATACTGTTACTGTTAAGCATTTACATAATACCTTAGCTCTTAATAAGAAATACTCATGGGGAAATGAAAGATGAAGGCAAACCAGACGAGGATGTCTGGGAATGAAAGAAATATAGAAACTGACAGATAAAATGTTTGACTCAAAATTTCAGAAAAATATCAGAAGAATTCTTGTCTCTGATCTCAAACATCAACACAAATGACCATCACACTGTATGTACATAAATATAAATGTATATATAGGTAATAGAGTTTTGTCACATACATTTCTATTAGAAGTTTACTACAACTGGGTGAAAGAGGTAAGAAAAGTGATTTTTCCAAAATTTCTGATGAAAACCCACGTTTCAAGTAGGTTAAAGTCTTTTAATGAGGGATAGTGAATGGAGGTGCTGACTGCGGAAAGAGGGAAAAAGAGATGTGAAAGTTCTGTATAGATGTCAAAATTACATTGACAAAAGACTGCTATAATAGATGAGTACTCTCATCTTGACTGACTCAATCAGCAGGAACAAATTCACAGGACAGGTAGAAAACAGAATGGGAAGGGCCCTATTAAATTTGTTCAGTATTGGCTGCCAGAATCTTATTTATTAAACGACAACAATGAACAGTAGCTGTTGTTTTAGGAGTCCTGTAATTGATAAATATTAAGGCCCAGAAGTACCAGATTTTCTGTTTACAACTTGTGCATTCCCAAAATATTTCCCTGTATTGGGTACATCATGCCTATAGTTGACAAGAAATGTGTGACTTATAATTTTGAATGTCCTTGCTTAAGTGCTCAATACTCCAAAGACCTGGACATCTAGTGCCAAAACAAGAATGCAAAAAAGGACCTGACAGGATGGGCAGACATCACAGCACACACCTGTAGTTCCAGCTACTCAGAACTACAGGCTCAGGAACACTTCAGTCTAGGAATTAAAAACCAACCTGGGAAATATACTGAGATCTCATCTCCAATAAAACAAAACAACTAATGGGAGCAAGAACAATGTACAGCCTTACGTGCTGCTTTCTCAATCTCTCTCAGTTCTCTCTCTCTCTCTGTCTCTCTTTCACCATTTCTTTGTAAAATGTTTTTCCCTTATTCGATAGAGTGTTAGTAATTCAAACAGAAGGAAAACATAAATGGTACTACAGTATGAAGTCCTTATGGATTTCAGTGATTTATATTTTCTTTCTTCAACAATATTTGTTGTACAGCCACTGAAGGTAATATTTAGAGGAAGTAGATATTTTGCCACAATATCACTTCCTAATCCTCAGAGCATTTCCTTGATATCTATCATCAGTTCATAAAGACTTTAACACTTTATGAGCAATATGTTGACTTCCCTTTACAATGGCAAGAAAAAAAAAAACACAAAAATAAACTTTCATTGAAGAGGAGCACAATGTCTCCCCAAATGAAATTGTGTGATAAACCAAATAAAGCAGGCATAAAAAATGCAAGTAGGTTTTAGTTTGTTTTCACATACTCTGATCCAAACTTGTACATTGGAAAGATTTATTTGATTTATTTAGTTCAGTCTTCTCTGAATAAGGGAAACTGCAGTGGGATTTTCATTAACATATGTCCAGGATGTTAACTGAAGATGATTAGTATCTTGAAATATTAGTGGAAGGAGGCAGGGAGAGATACAACACTATAAACATATGATACTTCAAGGTTGTACTTGAAAACTAAAAGCATTTCTTTAATGTCCACTGGGTTAGGATATACTGTTCCAATGCTTGATAACTCCCAGACATGACATTTATATTATCCAAACTTGATTTTATTGGAAATCAAAGTAGAGCTATCTGGAACATTTAAAATTGAGGAAAAACTTTAAACTCAAGAATACTACTTTAATTGTGTAAACCTCCAAGTTTAAGAGGACAATTTACTTGGTAATGATACTTTGAAAAGATGTTGATTTAATATAGTTTTTTTCTCCTCAAGCTGTAGTCATTTATATAGTTATGTTGCTTTTCTTTTTGTCTGTACACCATCTGCGTGATATAATATTTTAATCAACTCACTTCTTTAAAAATGTAAAGTAAACATTTGTTTTAAAAGGGAAACTTATATCCATACCTAAAAATAAGAAAGCTATTTTTACTTGCCATAAATGCAAGGTAAACTTGGAAATAAATTGAATGAACGCAAAACAGTGTTCTTACATTCTAACCAGGCACTTGGAGTCTGCTTAAGGCTCTCAGCCTGAGGCCAGCATTCTGCTTGTTAGAGGGATCAGCATTGGCAGGAGACCGAAATGATCTCCCTTGATAAAATCAGAAGGTTGAAAGAAAATTGGAAAGTGAGTAATGTTTGTACCTATTTGTTTTCCATATTTGTTACTTGTGTCCCACTAGAAATCACCATAGGGGAGGAGTTTCTGGTAGCATGACAAATGCTAGGGTCTCCTGACAAGCTTGAGCTAGGCCTAAATTTCACATGTTAACCTTATACTCACCACTTACCAGGTGTGGATTTGGGGAAGTCAATATTTCTTGTATTTCACATTCTTCATCTGAAAAAGAGAGGTAATAACATTTGCATCTCCAAATGGTTATGCGGGTTAAAATGGAAGGAGAATCTGAAAAGCACCAGCACGCAGTGATTGCTCAATTAATTCTGGTTGCCATTAACTCTCCATACATTTTGTCAGCCCAGCTGTTCTACAGACATGAATTCTCCATCCATTCCACCTTTGTTTTACCATTTACATCCCTCTCCTATGCATAGAAAACTTGGCTTGTGTGATTCATCTCTGTTATGAGAGAATTCAGGAGTTTCCTGTTGTTCTAAGGAAATCACACATACCATCCTGATAAACTCCATAAATACACTGTTTTTGTAGTAAGAACACCACTGGAAAAATAGATATGTAGTAGAGATAAATAGTAGATGATAGATAGACAGATAGATAGACAGAGACTATTAGCAACATAATACTTCATAAGCTAACTGCCTCTGAATGAAGATAATTGGAAAGAATTTGAAAGCAATAAGACTGGTGAGAAATAAGATCCTGAAGTCATATCATTTGGATATAATAAGATGATGGGGAAAAATAAGTTTCATTTCTTAAGACAGAAACAGCTTTAAAGTCCAATCAGGCTCTTTTAAAAAGGCTTCTTGAACATCAAATATCGTCTGCAAAACACTTCATTGATTTAAGTATAAGTTAATCAAGAATGCATGGATTTTGTCTCCCTTCAAATACACGTGGATCTTTACACCCAGATGCAAAATGCCTTTCCTGTTCCTCAGCACTTTAAATGTTGAAAGAGTGCTTTAGGTGCTCAAAGCTGACTCAAAAGTGCTCAGCCTTGCCCTTGATCTTGTGAAACTTTGAGGAGTGGGAACTTTGCCATGAGACTTCTCTGGTCCTCTATATGAATACCAAAGGAATGTGCTTTCTTCAAGTTCCTCACAGAAAAGAAATAACTAACTAATAAGCAATGTGACCTTGGTAATCTCTGTAGGTTGTAGCATAGCACTGTGGAAAAAGCGAGTGTGTTAAAATATTAAGATCTATTTTCCACCCTCTGTCCTTGCTAGATGTCCCCAGTTTCCTCATCTAAAAATTGGGGGTACAGAAAAAGATCGAGTTATCCTGAAGCTTGCTGTGGGACAAACATAAGATAATAAATCTATGAAAATGTTTTGAGCATCTCTTTTGTGCTACTGGGGACACAAAGATAAATGTACAAAACTATTTCTGTTTTTTCCTCAAGTAAACTCCTAGCTCTGGAGAAAGATTGTACTTTGGGCATCTACTCTGCCAGTGGGACCCTCTACTTTCTGAATGGAAAACTGCTTTTTTTTAAATACCCAGGTTCTAAATTATGAGGTGCTCAGGAGTAGACAGATGCTATGGATACCTGGAATCATCATAATTGTTAATACTGCTAGTGTTATTATTAATATAATGCAAATCACCCTTTGGGATCCGAATTGTTTCCCTATATTCAGTCTTAATTGTGTCAGTTGGAGGTAGTTTTGATTTCTTTCAATTGTTCAGTTTTTAATCTGATATCTTCACTGTTCTATTTCTGGGCTAAGAGATTGAGTTTCTTGGTTTTGTTTCTTTTTACTTTGTTTTGCCATCCTCTTTTCTCCCTCTTCCTTTTCCAGTGAAATCTGTTATCTTTTTGAGTTCCCCACACCAATCTGCTGGGCCATCTGATTTTTCTAACTCTAAAACTGGGTCTATTTCTAGCTGTTAACAATAATACCATAGTTATCTTTGCTGTCATATTCACGTGTTCATTATCTTATATAGTACACTTTCTGAACATTGGCAACATTTCAGGTTTTTGGCTCAGTTTGGGATACACAGATATAGATAATAGATTCATTACTTTCTAGGAGCTCAGAGACAATCTAATGATGATGGCAGACAAGCAAAAGATGACGGGCTGGTGTATGAGACCTTATGCTAGAGACCACGAGACCAAATCAGACAATTAAGAGGCATAGTCAAGCTGTTGGAATCCCAGAAAGATCTGTTTTCTGGCCCACTCTTTTCAGGTAGTTATCAGTGGGTTCTTTGGAAAGGAAATAAACATGTATGTCCAAAACAGACACATTTCCTTTAATACATCATCCTGTAAGTTCTTTATCCATGTACACACAGGCAAGTGAGACTCAGAAACCTTACCAAACCAATTAATCAGGTAGTCCAATTTATAGAGCCAGTCATGTTCAGCCAGGAATTGAAATCAGGTGTGAGTGATTTCAAATGTCTTGCCATGACTAGCAGGTTCCACTATTCCCATCCCCAAGAAGAAAGTTATCACTTTCAAAATACTTAAGAAATTTTGGTTTGGCTGGTACAAGATACATAGTGTTATAAAGTGACATTAGAATAATAATTATGACCTAAATAGAATTTGGAGAAGTAAAATACATTTCCCTTCAAAGTTTTTCTCTGAAAAATTAGGACTAATTATACATCATAAATGACACAATATATGTAAATCCATTCTTATAGTTCTTGGCAAGACTTAAATCTCAACAGTATGGATGCAGAATACAAGTCCTGGTGCCATTTATTATCACTTCCTATTAAGGAAAAGTGATTACATGTCTTATGTAATTTAAAGGGAGAAAAACAAGTCAGTGAAAAATAAGGTTTATTTCTGCTCAGGAACAGTGATATAATTTGGGATATGAAAGCCAGAATACCATTATGCAAAAAAGAATGAGAAAACATTCATTACGCTTTATGATTTGGGGAAGTGACCTATGTTGGTTCTTTTCTGGTTTTGTAGAGTACTGGAGACAGTATCACCATTTGAAGTGAATTTGCATTTTCTTCCACAAGATACCAGAAAAACTTTCAGAGTACATTAGAGCGAATAGTGGTACAATTGTTTTTCTTACACTATTGTCTTGCTCTGATTGCCCAGTAATATTCACTCCAAAAATCTGCTTTGTAGGAGTTTTGGGATTGCATTTGTGAGCCAGATTCCAAGGTATCAAAATAATTGAACCAAAACATGGCATATTATTAGATTGAAAAGATAGTAGGTAAAAGGAGTAGATTTAATCTCTCTGGAAAATAAAAGAACTTTTCTAGACCGTATTAGTTTGCATTTGTATTTCATGATTGTTTTGCATACTTTTCTCTAAACTTCTGATTTGGTAGTTTAAAGACTATTCAAATTGTTAATTTAATGATTTTTCCCTGAGATACATTTGCAAGATGAAGGAAATATTATCATCCTTTAAAGACCAATGCCCTGGGATTTAGTCTTTTTTTTTTTTAACATACCTATGTAACCCAAGCCACAGAAGTTAAAAGATTTATCCAGTTCTTTTCCTATAAAATGAAGAAGTTGAACTAGATAATCTGTAAAGTTCTTTTTGACTCCCAGATCCTGTTAACTCTATAAAACTGAGGCAATACTAATCCAACCCCCCTCACAAGATTATTGCAAGAATCATATGAGATCATCAACATGTTTGGAAACATGTAAAACATTACATAAAACTAAATAGTAACAGCAAAAGTGTGACAATTCGGACTCCAGACCTGAGCAGTTAATCAAGACTTATGACACCATTTGGTTGCTTTATTCACAAATGATCTCCAGAGAGGTATTTATTATGCTGAATTAGGATTACCCTGATTAAATTTTTTTTTGTAAGACTGCAGATTCTTTTTGGAGAGTTTGATAAAATTGGTTAGCCACTTGTTGAGGACTGCAAATTATAAACTGATTCTACAGGACATCAAAGCTGTCATTGTCGTACACTGTAAGCTGAAGGGAAAGCAGAAACTCTGCTTTCTCTTGGTCACAGCTAAAGCCCCCATGGCTAGTGATGCTGTGGGGCTCACAAGTCAAGGTAGAATCTGCTGAGGACGTTTCCAGTACTGCTCCTGAAATCACTCATTACCTCTCCCCATGCACTAGCTAATAAAAATAGTGGCACGATGGAGAGTCCTGGTCTTTGCTCGTCCTGAAACATTTATCTCCTACCTGACCCACTTTTCCATGCATTACTAAATTATCTTTGTCTTTTACTTCATCCTTTGCTGTACCCCTCAAACAGGCAGTTGGGGATCTTGGCCAGTCCCTAACAGCCAGTAAATTCTGGGATCCATATTTACAAAGTCACATGCCATTGAGGATTGCGTTCCTACTTGTGAACACATAATGTTACATTCCTCTAACAATGCAACTCATGAATCCCTTCTACAGTGAAGTCAAATATTGATTAAAAGAAGGTATAAAGGGGTTGAGTGGGTGGCTTGAAGGTCGAGGATCTATGTAGTATGCATATGGCTCTGGGGCTTGATTCCTAGCATGACACACACAAAAAAATAGACATTTATTAGTATTTTAATATTAAGAAGTAATAGCAGATACTATTTGATGTTGGAAAACTTTGATTTAAATTCCACTCTTTAACTTCATTTAACAACCTTGAGCAAATCACTTAACTTCATTGTCATACTTTAAAGGATGGCAAAAATAACTACTGTGTATGGTATATATACTATATAGTGCTTTAAGAATTAAAAAAAGCCACTTGTAAAGAAACCAAGGAAGTATATTATGTCAGCTTGCCCAACTCTTTTTTAAAAGTCATTAGGATTGAATCTTTGGCCTTTGTACTAAGCTACATCCCCAAAGTTTTTATTCTACTTTATTTGTATATTGAGACAGGATCCTATTAGCTCCTGTAGTCCAGACTGGACTTGAAATTTAGAGCCTCTGGTTTCAGTCTCCCAGAGAGATGGGATTACAAACGTGGCCCACTATGCTCAGCTTTGCCTCACTCTTCTCACTTTCCAAAATATTCCAGCTGTGAGAGTATTGATGAGACATCATTGTGAATAATAATCTTAATAACAGAAAAAAAAAACTGTTGAGTTGTTTCACAATTGTCCAGTTAATCCTAGCACTGGAATTGATGCTAATTCATAAGTTGGTTTACAGGTATATCTTTGTCTTTCAGAAACTTAAGTACTTTATGGGTTGTGTTTAGGTGAGTAAAACTTTCTTCTGTAATCATTACTTTGTTATAAGGTGTAGGGAGACATAACCAAATATATGCAGGAATTCTGTCTTACCATTTAGTTATGTTTATTCATACACAGACATGCTTGGAAAAACAACTACGTTTTTCTTCTCAAAGTATTTTCCCATGTTCTACCATCCTGAGTCTCTCAAGAATATCCACAATTTACAATACAGCTGTTTTAATGGCATGTTTATGAAAATACAGTTCCTCATCACAATTTCCTCATGGATCACAAAAAAGAATTTGAAACCCTGTTAGTAGATATGAGATGAAAGGTGAGTTCAGCTGTATATCAAATTGTATCTGAGGAACTGAAATTGTTTTATAAGCCTCAATTAGGCCTCATACCACCCCCGTGAGGCAACAAAGAAGTACTATGCATTTTTGTGGAAACACAAAGTTAAAACCTATGGAGAGGTTAATCAATTTGCATCAAAAGCCTTATAGTTGGTCTGAGGTGGAGTTGGGAACAACACAGAATTTCTTCCCAGGGAGCAACTTACCTTCTTTTATTTGCCTGATTATGAGAGTGTATGAAACTTCTGGAAAAATTATGATGAATGCTTAAAAGAAACCCCTGAGAAAGGATTAGCATTTGTTTCCCAGTTTAGTAAATGAGTGATTTGTTTTTCATGCAAAAGCAACAGCACCTTTCTTTGTTTTGCCAAATACTTATGATGAAATGACCCCCTTGAGAAGGCAGAAAAAGAGAGGAGAGCAATTCAGGAATTAGGATAGCAATTAGTGGAATATTTCCTTTTCTTTCTTTTCACCTCCTTCTGCACAGCAACCTGCACAGATATTGCACGCTAGAGGGCACTTGAAGTAGAAGAAAAACGCTGCGATATCCATCTAATAAGACCGGTCCTCGGTGCAGACAGGAGACAGCAGCCTAAAAGCGGTAGCCCATTTTCCACATGGTAGCATCTGTAATAAACGGACAAAAAAATTCTTAGACAGCATTATGCAGCTTTGACAGATAAAGAAATCTTGCTCATAGTCTCTGTAATGTAATTTCCTTTCAATTTTCTGGGAGCATTTGTTGAATGCATATAGATGTTGTTTTCTGTGTAATAAGCAATTTGACAACAATTAATCCGAATTATAAACTCCATCTTATGCATAATTAGAGCAGTGTTGTCCCCTCTATACATCTTTATTCACCTATGTATCTGTAATGATATGTGAGTGTAAGTACGTAAGTTTTAAATAATGGTAACCTTTTCAACAAGAGTTTAAATTTAACTATGTGTTAATACAAAATACAATGTTATCAACTAGTACTAATGTGAAGTCTCTTTGTCTCTTTTCTTTTTATATTTCCTTGTTTCCTCTTCTTTCTTTCAGAACACAATTTGAAATATTTTTAAATTTTTCTTCCTTTGGTCAACAAAGTTAAACAAGAAGAGTCTAGAATCTCAGTCTAGTTACAATTCTCTTTCAGAACAAACAAGACAGAACAAAAAACTAAAACCCTGGGTATGCAGTCCATGAAACCTGGGCTGGCTCATTTGATAGCTTTGTGCCAGTTGCTTTAAAGCTGTCTACTCTCCCCGCCCACCCCCATTTTCTGTTAGAAGCTGCATTGGAGCTTATCTCTTTCCTGGCACCTGGAAAGATGGGAGATAAGGCCATTTTGAAGACCTTCACTCAAATGCTCACAGCACACGTGTGGTTTTCAGAAAGTGTTTACACGGCCATTTACAGAAAATATAATGGCAAGCTGAAGATTAGTTATTACAGCCAATATTCAGGGACACAGGCTTAATTTCAAGAATAAGTAAACCCAGCATCCATGAATGGGAGAGTATCATAACCCTGAACAACAAGCTTGAAGACGATTTTACTCCAAGAATTCATAACCACTTAAAGAATAGCTTTTTTTAATTCCATAATAAACAATGGTGAAGTAACCACATGATAAATTTAATGTGCTCATACTGTTTTCTTTATTTTATTATTTAAGACATTATTTTGTCTTAAAATGAAATATTCTGGAACCAGAAAATGAATGAATATAACGCAACACTTTATTCTTTTTCATTTTTACATGTATTGCAGGAGTGGGAAATTTCTTATAGCAAAGTTTCTTAAACTTTAACAGGCAATAGAATTCCCTGGAGTATTTGTTAAAACCCAGATTTCTGCATTCCACCAAGATTTAGGGCCAAAATTTGCTTTTTTAACAAATCTTCAGAAGAGGCTGAGGCAGAAACTGGTCCAGGAATCACAGGTTGAAAGCCACTGGCTTACTAAAGAAATCCTTTATAATTACTCACTTTAATTTTAATTGAGAATCATTCCATCGTTTAGTGATTTTAGTAAGAACATAGTTTAAAACAAACTCACAAACTTTAAGAAAAACTTACTCTAAGTTTGTTTGCATACGGTTCAAAACTATTTTCATAATTTTTTTGTTATGACTTATGCTCCAATATTGGAATTCAAAAGAAAACTTGAAATGTTTTATGCATAATTTCACGATTGTTATATATTGCTTAACCTCCAACTCCCAATAAAGGACATAGATTCAGATTTCTTCATTCTAACGAAATATGTTAAAAAGACCGCATTAGTAGGACAATATTAAATACCCATTAGTGTTGTATTTATGTTTTGACTTCACACATGCTTCAAATTCTTAAACTTTTCATCTTAAATCATACTACTCTTGCCAGGTATCACATTATAAAACCTCTTATTTCATGGAATCCATACTCTTGGATTCCCCCCAACCCCCACACATATTTAGAAAGATATCCCCAAAATTCATTAGTTTATTTAAATTTAAAAGCAATCTAATCAGGCTGAAAATTCTTAGTAATCATAACATAGCAAAACTATTTTATTTTGTATTAGTTTCAGTTTTTAAATGAAAGAAAACTAAAGGCTAAGAACTGAAAAGGCTTGTTGTTAAGGTAGCAAACCTTATCTGCATGTTCTGATTTTGCCATTTTGTGCTTCAACTAGAAAATTTAGGGTCTTCCTAACTCTTATTCTCTTGCAGTGCTTCATTTCCTACAAACCAGCCAGCTTACCATGCTCCTACTAACCTCCAACTAACTGGCCAATTTTCTAACAGTTCTAGACAAAGTGAAGGAAAAAAAACTGTCTTTGACTTCATGAGGTCTCTCTGCATATCGTTCACTCTCAACTAGAGCAGACAAACCTATAAAATTGTGTGTCTGTCCCTGAAACCCAGACTAAAGACGTCCTGCCTCGGCCCACTTGAGCATTACTGCCAAGGTTATTCTGAACACAATTCTCCATCTCCTGTGAACTTCTCCTGATTATACTCCTGTCCTATTAAATAATCCCTCAGCCTTCCTACTCTGCAGTTCTTCAAAACACTTGTGATTCTGATAACCATTCCTTAAAACCTGTGTAGCATCACCCTATTCCTGTTGAAAGACTGTAACCCAGAAGATGGTGTAGGCTCTCACCCTTATGACTGCATCCTATCACGAGTGGGTGGAATTGTTAAAGAGAAAAGTGCTTGTCTTGTAGCATCCTTGATTATTTTAGAAATGTCCTTACAGAACTTTTTAACATTATCCTAATTCTCTTTTACACTTCTTAATCACTGGACCTCTTTTAAGAATTTGCCAAGAAATTCCCCCTGCAATGCTTCAAGCAAAGATTAGCAGATGTAGAAAGGTTACTGCAAATTTTAGACAGCCCAAAGTGAAATGAAGATAATGTCTTTGAGGAAAATGAATATGGATAGAGCAAGACAAAGCAAATATCCTAACCCAAGGTACCCAAGGGAGGAGATTCTGTCTCTCCACTTGGTCAGGATAGATTTCTTTGCTTTCACTTTTCTAAAGAAAAGGAGATTCCAGAATATTGTTTAACACTTTTACTTTCTCTTGAGATGAGTTTACCTGTGACAATCCCCAGCCTTCTGTAACATATGACTTTTCCTTTAGCTCTCACAGATGTAAGAAAGCACCCCAAGGAAAGGTTCAGACCATTTGTTCAAAGTGAAAATGAATGTCAGAAAATTAAGCACAGCCTAAGAGGTGATCTATTCCTTTGTCCACTTGGGACTGTTTGGTCTAACAGCAGTTTTAATTTGATTGTAGCTTGGCTGCTGTTCTTTTTATTCCAAGACAGAATTAGCCAACTCCAGAATATCCTGCAAGCAGACATAATCTGAGAAGAGAACAAACAGTTTCTTAGTAACTTCCTGGGGGAAAAAATATCTTTTGGTTCTCTTCATTTCTGCCTCTCTGAAATAATGCACTAAATTCGTTGCCCATGATGGCTAGAGTGTGAAACAGATATCAAACCTGTAGTCAATATTCTTTTCAATGTTTTACAAAGGGATGTTCCATGCAGTACAAAACAGTCAAATTTGCATAAATATTATAAGCATATTGTGCCTGTTTTCCCATTCTGTTCACTGTGTCTCATTAATTCGAGTCAGACAGTACAAGCTCTACAGGCCATGTGTCTGGTCCCCTGCACCC
>RJWT010040790.1:0-12450 GCA_004365215.1 Cuniculus paca
CAGTTCCTCTGTATGAAAGAGAAAGGTCAGAGACTCAGGACATGCTCTGAGATGCTTTGGAGGGAGGTCAGATTAAGAATAAACATCCAAATCTCATTATAATCAGATCCTAGGCAATTAAAAATTACTCTCTCTCCTAGGTGACCTTGTGGGATATATAAGCCAGACTCTAGTCTAAATAAAGCTAAATTGGGGAGTCTAAATCTAACAACTTTAAAAAAAGTATAGCCCAATCAACCACAGTGACTGGATAACTCAATTAGTGGCTTTGGGGAAGGCTAATCAAAAGTTAAATGATTTTCCCTTTATCCATCATGATACCCTCCTTCTGAAACTCAGGCTTCTGTTTCAAGATGTTGGGTGTGGAGGGACAGCAGGCACCTTTAGGTAAACAGGGGGATTGACCATCTCTTAGTGAGTGCAGTTCTGTGCTATCAAACCCCTACTCTTCAATTGCTGATAATGATGCTGTAAATTATAGCTCTTAGCCAATTCTCAGGGTAGAGTTCATCTTGTACTTTAAAAGATTCTTTCCCTGCAATGTAATTTTCATTTTTCAAGGTACTGCATTCTATAGATATTCCTTTAGTTATTTTTCTGATTCCTCTGTAGGGAATATAAACCTCTCTTTCTCCCAGCCCAATTAAATTGCAAATGTTGGACATTGGTATCACTTCTCAGCAGCGTAGGCATCTGATTTTGTGTTAAGAGAAAGGATTATGCATGTATTAGCATGAGCCTGGCATTGTTTGTTTCTGTCAAACCAGTATCTAAACAAGGCAGAAGGGAGATCCAGAGTTGGGTACCCAGGAAAATCTGCATAGTTTTGATAATCAGCTTGAACTACCACAATTAAAGTACACCTATGAAACAGGAAATATAACATTCAAAGTTTGAGATCGGATGCTAATTTGCAAAACCATATTTTTTTTCAGATTTACCCACTTTATTCTTTTTTTTTTAAGAGAATAAAACCAAACCAAACCAAAGTAAACCAAACCAAACCAAACCAAACCAAACCAAACCAAACCAAACCAAACAAAACAGAACAGCGTTAAACACAACAAAGCATATCAGAACAAGCAATACAGGTTTCAAAACATAATGATAGGAGATTAGCAATGACTACCCTAGTGTCTCTTGTTTTCTTCGAAATGGTTGTTCATACATTCAAACACAATAAACTCAAACAAAACAAAACAATATAAAACCAGATAAAACAAAAGAGTGAAAGCATTACAGGCCTTCAAACTAGACAATAAGAAATCAACAATGGCTACCTTATGTCCTTTGTTTTCTTCAAAAAAGCTGTTCCTATCTTCTCACATATTGCAATCAAATAGTAGAAAACAGACTTAAACCAATCAAATCAAAGAATAAAAGCATTATTGGACTTCAGAACATTTTCCCCATACTTATTGGGGATTTTGTGTCTTATTTACTCTCAAAACAATATTTTTTTTGTATGTTTCTGAGTGTCTTACAGTGGCTTTGTTTGGGGAGTTTCACTTCTATTTTCAATATCCCTGTTAGGTACAGGGAGGAAGGTATTACTGAACTCTAGAGAATTGGGCGGTGTGCCTAGAGTACAGAATATTCAACTTTTAACTTAGGAGACTTATTTCTCTCTTTTTGAATAAATTAATGGATTTTGGAATGACATACAGGCACTTTCTTAAAACAAACACATAAAAAAGCAAGGAAAACAAGAAAACTATCAAATTCTATAGCAGTTCACTGCAGGAGAGGGCAATAATCATCTTTTATAGAAATCTTTTCTTCAATATCCTGAGAAGTAGAGCAAATAAAGAGATGTAATTCCCTCTGATTTATTAAATCATTTGTTCTACATGTAACTGAGGGTCCCAAACACACACTGCATTGAACCAGGCACAATCAGTAGCACAAAGGAAATTTTCACTGCAATTGAAGAAATAAATACACATGAAAAATTAAAAATCAAGCAAGATTAAGTGTGAAATGAACCATACCAGGGTTCACAGCAAGACAAGATTAAATAAAGATGGAATGGTAAGGGATGAGCTTTGAGTGAGATTATGGTAAGTACAATGCATTGCAAGAAGTATAGGTCAAGCACGAGCAAGACGCATGACATGAAGAGTGAGAGAGGCACATGCGCACACTCTGTGTTGGAGAGAAAGTCCCTATCAGCCTTGCAGCATGGACTCCTTTTGGAGAATGAAAGTTGAGCTATTGAGCTATCCAATGAGTTTGAACTTGGGAGTCCTAAATTGGTATCAGTGGTGTGTTATGAAGGAAATGGAATGAAGACATGCAGAATGGTTTAGAGAGAGGATAGATTACTAGGAAGGAATAAATTAGAAAGTAATTATAAAATCCAGACTTTAGGTGCTCAGGGGCCAGGGAACAATGATAGCAATGAACAATTAGCAATGTGAAAGGGATTCATAAACTGATTACATGTGAGCAATTGGAAAAGTTTGAAACCTACACGACAGTAACATGTAACAGTACATCCCTCATAGCCTTAGTCTATACTTTAGAATCACTTTTTTTCAAGCTTTGTTATAATTCTTACACACACACATATGTATTTAACAAATATTTTATTCTAAGATTTATAGAATCAACTCATTTAGTAGTTATTCTCCTTCATTGGTTACTTGGGACAGAGTTTCACTATGTAGTACAGACTGGCCTTGAATCTTGAACTCACTATGTAGCCCACGCTGGCCTGGAACTCATGGCCTCAGTCTCCCAAGTGCTGGGATTGCAGGTGTGTGCTACAATGCCTGTTTATTGGCATATATTAATTTTACAAAATGATGGCCTTCATCATGGCATCTTCACACATGTATAAAATGTACTTTGCTATTTTCCCTAGTATCTCTCCCTTCCATTTATTCTCTTCTCCTTCCATAATTGTCCCCCTTCTACTCTCATGTTACCTTTTTATCCATAGATTACACATATGAGAGAAAAATGTGATACTTAATTTTCTGAGTCTGACTTATTTTACTTAATATGATGACTTCTACTTCCATTCAATTTCCTGCAAAGGCATGAGTTTCTTCTTTATGGTTGAATAATACTCCACTGTGTGTACATATATGTATATATCTATCACATTTTCTTTATTCATAGAATCACCTTCTTTATGAGAATACAGAATATTTTTACATAGGTACTTCTCAGGCACAAAACAATACAAATCCACACGAGGGTCCATTTCTAGCTGTTATGAAATACTGAATTGTGGGTCAGAAGATCTGGCTGTCATTCAGACCATATAAGAGATTCTTTCTGGCAGGTAAGCTTGGATAGACCAACGTTTCCTACAGTGTGTTCTGGGAAATATTAATATCTAAAGATGCTCTTTAAAAAAGATTCCACAATTAAGCATAATTAAGCAATTTGCAAACATCGAAAACCCTGTTTCACTTGGAAATCACACAACTTACTGGCTTTCCTTTTAGAGTAGAATTCTGATACATCCCCAGAACTAAATACCTACTAAGAAAAGAAAAAAATGAGGCAAACTTTCAAGCTCCAAAGTAAATCATGATTTATGGTTATGGAATACAGGAAATGATCTAAACCATGATGTTATAGTCAGGGGTTACAAGGAGAACAATTACACACAGGACACAGAATTTATAACACTATTTTATGACAGTTAGCCAGAGTTAATCATAAGAAAGTGCAGGAAATCTGTTCACAACACTAAAGACCTAGAAAATTCAGCCGAAGGCCTGGATCCCATGTCCTACATGAGTACAGCTGAAGACCTGGAGCACACGAAAATGTCTCCCACAAGTCCAACTAGAGGCCTAGAGCCCATGACAAGGACCCATGCTAGTCTGTTTTATGGATCTGCGCTGGGAAGGCCCAAAGGTCAGTGGTGGAAACTAGAAAGTCTATGCCAGCGGGGTGAAGGATCTGTGCCAGTAGGTTGAGGGTTCTACACTGGAGCCAGGAAGTGACACTCAAAATAAGAACCAGGGCTCCCCTGAAAAGTACCACAGCCATCCTCAGTGGTAATGAGGTCCCAAGCTCCTCTGATGATGAGAACAGTCAAGTACCTGTCAGGAAGCCAGTGTGACAACTTCTCCTGGACATTAAATATTAAACATCTTCCTTTCCAAAGCCGGGAAGCAATGCTCACTCTAAGGACTAGAGCTCCCCAAAATGAATCATGACCACTCTTAGCGACAAGGTCCCTAGCTCCTCTGATGATAATGGCCAAATTCATATTGGGAAAGCCAGCATGACAAGCTCCTCCAGGAGAACCAACAGCTCCAAACAACAATACTTAAGAGAACCCACAATGCCTCTGTTTTTCTCTCTCCACGTCTTCTTTTATGCTGGCAACTTTGCTCAGGTGGGCCACCTACACTCAGCACCATAATGAATTAATTCAGCTGGTGTTAAATTGACCACCAGTTTTTAATCCATAACACATGACAACAAGACAATGAATATAAGGCAAAGAAAGAAGATAAAAAAGATTAAAGATAATTAGATAACTTGAAGGATGTTCAAATCTAATGAGACTGTAAGGAGACATGGAGGCTTGCTGAGAGGAAAAGGTTCAACAGAAGCAGTCTATACCATAAACCCAGTGCAGGGCTCCCTAAGCAGCCTTCTCTTCTTTAGTATCAAATCCATCTGACCTTGGTGAAGAAAAAGATGGCTGCATTCATATGGCTTAGACTTACATTTTCAGGTTAAGAATATGTGTTTGCATTCTCACTAGGAATTAAAACTTTAGGAAGAAAAAAGCAAGATCATAAGAACCTTCTTTGACTCACTGACTGCCCTCCACTGATGTAGTTTCTGGATAATTCAGAAATCAGAATTCCTTCCATGATGGTCAGAACAAATCTATCCCCTGAGTTTGTGGCAAATGCCAATAGCCTTAGGAAAAATATTTCCTAACTCAGACAGTAAGTGCGTGGAGGTTAAGTGTTATAATACTGGGAGGAGATTATTCTTACACAAGAGGAAGATTGCAAACTGTCTCAGAGTTATACTTCCAAATCATTTTTGTATTTGTTGCCTGATTTGATCCTCTGTGGAAAGTGGGTTTTTCCTAGTATTTTACAGATGAGAACATCATCATTACTACCGTAACCATCATCATCAACCTCATGAATGATAACAACAAAAACAACAAAATGGGAGAAATTGTACTAAGTTTTTTTACCTACATCAACCACAGCAATTCTGTGAGGGAGACACACACTGTTATTTCCATTATGCAGCAAGAGCCAAAAATGATAGAGCAAATGTGTAATGGAATCACCTGGGTCTGGACAGGTTCTCTGATTCCAAACTGTATCATGTGTGACTTCTTGGAACCAGCTAGAAGATGAACTGTGAACACTACCTCCAAATTTTCTCAACTGCTGATCTTATTCACCTAGGTTAAGGTCTATGTTGCTAGGTTTCCTCAGGCTGCCCATGTGGTATCTATTGCTGCTTTCATGACACCACAATAGAACCCAGTAGTTGCAAAAGACTCTGTATGACCCGTAAGTCTGACTTCTAGACAAAACCAGCCAGGGCATTTTTTGTTTTCTCAGAAGAAAAGAAAGGAGTCAAAAAAAAAAAAAAAAAAAAAAACACAGAAAGTATCCATGCAGAAGGAATAGAAATAGATTCAAGTTTGTTTCTCAGTTCTGCTATCCAGGATCAGGAGGAATGACTCTGTCCAGGTTATGCAAATTGATTTGTTTAACTTGAAAAACAGAGCAATAATACTAAACTTAGAGTTCTATTGTGACATTTTAATGAAGCAGTATGTATGAAGCATAAAGCAAACAGTAGGACCCAAGTGGTAAATAGAATTCGCCAGTGCATCTGTGTTCTTTTGGTGCTTCCTACCAGCGTGTGGAGATCACAGGGCATTAGCCATCTTTGGTGATAGACACCAGATATATGAAATAAAATGAAATGCTGCAAGGTGGACAGAGTGATAGGACAGAAATGCACATGGTAAAATGTTGGGGTTGTTTTCGTCCAGGTGAGCCTGAGTAAAAGGAAGTGTCTTCATATGGATGAATTAAGTAGTCAGGAAGGCCAGCTATTCCATTTACCTACAACTGATGTCATCACCAAAGTCATTACCCAAACCTGGAAGACTACAAGGGGAATTAGAAATAATTGAATAGGCCATTTTATCTTGTTTTTATCAATGCTCCTGATTCACTCCTTCTATGTAAGAAAAAAAAGCAATTGCTCTTTCACGCAAACAACAAAGTCTGGGTCCCAGTTTACTTGACATTTTATCTGCCCTTCAGTGATTAATACACTAAAAACAACCCGCAAATAATTCCTCTATTTTATCTACCAGCCAATGAAACTTTTCTTTCCCTCTAAAAAGCTTGCCAAGATTTCAAAGGCAAGGTTCAGGGTAGTCCAACTTGAGAGTGTACAGAGGAGAGGTGCCCTAATAGCTATCTAGAACTTTAGTCCCCACAGTGCCTAACCAATTATTTTCATTTCTCATGTAGGGGATAAGGCCAATAACTGGCAAGCACTTTCTTTCTCTTTTCTAGTTTTATACAACTTTGTCCTTTATTGGATACACCCAGAGCTAGTCTTTGTCAAGAGTATGAAATTTGTTTTTTGTCTAACACCCTATCTCCTACAATATCTTTCCATAAAATATAAATATCTCATGTTTTCCTTCCTTAGGTGCAAAATGCTCTCAGATAGAGATGCATTTTAATCATTTATATCTTAGTATTTTTTAAAGAATTGGATACCTGCTCTTTCCACAGTCATTCATGCACATATCTGACCTGAGACTTTGGGGTGTAGGAGTAGATCTTTCCCTTTGCTTCTTCCTTTTTTTCCTTCATTCCTTCATTCTTTCTTTTTTCCTTTTCCTTCTTCCTTCCATCAATCCTCCCTTTCTTTTCTTTTTTAGAATGAAAAAATTTTTCTGGTAGAGTGATTTCAGGCAGCAGATGGGCTAGTGAGGAAGGGAATTTTAAGTGTAGAAGAGATTCACCCTAAAATTATATCTCACTAAGGGCTGTTTGCTTTAACAATTGAATGACACTGCTGGGCCTATAGGGAAACACTGGAGGAGGAGGAAGAGGTCCAGGAGAGGGATGAAGTTGGTGTAAGGGAGGAGGGGATCTACATCTTTTAATGCTCACAATAATCTAACCAGGCAGGTTGTATTTAGAAGTGTGGAACCCATGGCTCATCATTGTTAAAAAGTCACTTGGGGGCAAGTGACTTCTTGCAGAAGCTCAGGTCCCTTGGCCTCCTCCTGTGTTTACAATGACCTAGCAAAGCAGACAGTTTCTGAGCACAGGCACTTTTTCAGCATAATAAGGAAGAACTGTTTCATGAGAGGTGGGGCTGCCAAAACACAGAGCCAATTGGTTACTTTCCCTGCCTCTCCAGCTGCCTCTGTCAAGGGGCAAGTGACCGGCAGGCAACCAAGTTGCCACAGTTCGTTCCTGCGCACAAGTCTGTAGTGCAACATCAGCATGATTGGGTGTCAGTATGGCAATTTATGGATTGAAAAATATCACCTCCTTCTGTGATGAAATAAAAGTCATCAATAAATTTAGGGAACAAATGCTGCCTCCATCCAAAATGAGGGGTTCTATCTGAAATCCTTGGACAAAAGCACGGGAGGCAACAGTTTCAGTTCACAGAGAAAGTAGCCCTAGACAGCCCACAGCCCTGCCTCTTTGTGCTCTTCTGCGTCCCAGACAGGGGCTGAGGAAAGACTGGCTAAGTCCAAAGGTCTGATTTCCAGTTTGGGCTCTTCCTCAACTCACTGCGAGACCCTGCACGACTTTCTTTTCACCCACCAGATCCTTAATTTACTAAATGAAAAGGTAGAGTGAGATACTGTCTCTGTTCTTGCCTAACTACGAGACTATTTACTTCCTGCTAAAACAGTTCAGTAAAAATTCAAGGTTGCAGAAAAGACCATCTTACATTTTGCCCTCCCTCTCTGCTTCCTTCCTTTTATTCTTCCCTTCGTTAAAGTGATTCCCTCCTTTTTTTTTTTTTTTCCCAACCAGGCAGCAAAATCTCAGTTCAAGAACTAATTACTTCTGCCTTCACAGAGAGAGACTCTGCCATTCTTGACTTTGGTGTCCTCAGGAGACACACTTTGTGTATTCTGCTTACATCAGCCCATCTTTCTGCTTCCAATTCGAGGTGTCCTAAGCTTTCTACTTTGCTTTCGCTTTTACTTTCCTGGCTCCACTAAAGACAGTACAGAACCCTGGAGCAAAAGTGTCCAAAAGACTTACAACCCTTCCCTTTGCCTTTGGATCCTGGTTTCTCCACTGCCCTTCTCTTGACCACTGCTGGTTCAGACTTGCACCTCAGATTCTTGGGAAGCGGCAGAGAGGAGCGTGGGGTAAGCGGAGTTTGTCCAGACAGAACTATTTCAGCCCCCTAGATATCAGCCTCATGTGAAAATAACACAAGTGCTCAATGCACAAATGCCAGCCACACAGCTGTCCCGCTCAGATACTCACAGCTCAACTGCATTCCGGGGGAGGTCAGTGGGAATCTCTGTCACCTTGCTGTCTTGGCAGAGGAATACCCGGTTAGAGCAGTGGCAGAGCTGGTGATGACATCCAGAGCCCCAGCTCAGGAATGCCAGCAGAGACACCAGGAGCAAGGCCATGGTTCTTATCCATCCACCTGCTTTCCTCCTGCGCTGGCGGTGAGAAGCCTCCTGACTGCTGAGGCTCCACACAGTGCCCCTAGGAGAAGAGGCTGTTTGGAGAACTGGCAAGGTCACGTGACCACCAGGGATGCCTTGGCTTTTGTGTTTTTTGTCATTTTCAGACCAGTAAAAATCCAGTGTGCCAGCAGCAATTTGGGGGTTAGCACAAGATATTCCCTTATCCTTCAAAATTGGGTTTCTTACACCCTAACTCAAGAAAGGCAGCAGATAGAACCTTGATGCATGTCTGTGGTAGTTTGTATTCTCTCTCTGCACAAGTGTCTCGCTGGTCCTCATTCTGCTCTCAACAGATTGACATGATTGAATTTCTCCCCAGAAAGGCACAACCATCATGGCGTGTATCACTAAGAGGGGTCCTGAAGACAGAAGAGAGGGAACCTTTTCAGTCCTTAGTATCAACTTCTTCCTCCTGCTGATCTGTTGTAAAATCAGACTGCCAGGATTACAGTCACTGATCCTCTTTGTCACTGTAATTAACCAAAAATAAAACTAGTCAGACATAGCAGACAGGTTGGCAAGCCCAAGGCAGGCAAGAGATTCCTCTGATGCTATTATCATAGAGATGATTAACCTCTTGGAGTCATCTAAGGAAAGGGTTACATTTCTGGCGGGCTTTGATAAATGCCATCATGTCATGCATATACTTTCTGGCTTCTCTTATTTCTAGGTGAAGATTGCCTTTGCCTTTTGGCAGCTGGCACAAGTAAATTTATTAAATCTACACTTTTAACTTACTTTTACATGCTTCCTGTAAGTGACAGCCCTGGCCCTTGGCATCCCAGGCTCCTTGATGGTGAGGGATATGAGGAGTGTTGGTAACATTTTTTAGTCAAGGGCTTTCTACTTTTAGCTTCAGAATCTATGAAGATTAAAAGGGATAAACTTCCCTAAGATCATACCTAAAATTTATAACTTGCTAAAATTCAATATCAGTTTTAGATAATTAGTGGCCTAAGATTGAGTCTCATGAAAACACTAAAAATACGTACTTATCTCATTGCTCCTTTGTCTCCTCTGCCTCACCAAAGAAAAATGACTTGTAATAAATGAAGCGACTTAGGAGGAAAAGAGAAGGAAGTCATTTGGGGGCTAAAGTTGTTTCCTGGAAGCAACTGATTTGTTCTGATTCTGAGATTGGAAGATAAGGGCAGTGTCAATATGAACTCCATATTGTTAGCAATCTTAGCTAACATCAACAGTTAAATTAGTTCAAAAATTGATCCAAAAATCAGTCTTTCAGATGCAGAAGAGACTTAATCCAATCAGACAACTAATTGTCAAATTTACTTTAAAATATTCCTATTAATGTAAGAGAGATTTATCACATGTCTTTGAATAATTCTAGTGAAATTCATTACTTACTGAACTTTTCACCCATTCTCCTGTTCAACAAATGCCCACTTATATTTTGAAGATTTCCTATTATAAATAAATCAATCTTTGTATAATGAGTTAAGGTTATTTGAAATGTAAGATTTTTGATTCTAAAAGCTGTGTCATATTTACAACTTACAGATAATATATGTAATTGTTGTACGCAGGGGTTGCAAAGAGAACAATTACATACAGGACACAGAATTTATAATATTATTTTATGATGGTCACCCAGAGTTAAGTACAAGAAAGTGCAGGAAATCTGTCCACAACACTAAAGACCTAGAAAATTCAGTCGAGGGCCTGAATCCCACAGTAATGTCCTGTATGAGTCCAGCTGAAGACCTAGAGCCCAGGACAGTGCCTCCCATGAGTGTTACTGGAGGTCTAGAGCCCACAACAAGGACTCATGCCAGTCTGTTTTATGGATATGCTCTGGGAAGTCCCATAGGTCAGCAGTGGAAGCTAGAAAGTCTATAGCAGCGGGGTGAAGGATCTGTGCCAGTAGGTTGAGGATTCTACAGTGGAGCCAAGAAGCGATGCTCAAAATAAGGACCAGGGCTCCCCTGAAAAGTACCAGAGCCATCCTCAGCGACAATGAGGTCCTGAGCTCCTCTGACGATGAGAACGGTCAAGCACCTGTCAGGAAGCCAGCGTGACAAATTTCCTGGAGATTAAATCGCACACATCTTCCCCCCTGGAGCCAGGAAGCAATGCTTAGAGTAAGGACCAGAGCTCCTCCAAAGTGAACCACAGCCACTCTCAGGGACAAGGTCCTGAGCTCCTCCAGTGATAATAGCTGAGTTCATACCAGGGTAGTCAGCCATGACAAGCTCCTCCGGGAGAACCAAGGGCTCCAAACAACAGCAACACTTAGTAGGACCCACAGTGCCCCACTCTCCACATCTCTTTTTATGCTGGCAACTTTGCTCAATTGGGCCATCTATGCTTAGCACCATTCTGATTTAATTCAGCTGGTGTTAAGTTGACCACCAGTTTCTAATTCACAACAGTAATGCCATTTATTAAGTACATTAATGTAAATGCCATTTATTAAGTACATTAATAAATAGTTGTGGGCTAAAGAAAAAAGACATAACTAATTTTTTTGTATTTACTTAATAGTTACTCCCTTAAATCCACTTATGTTCCTATGATTAGTGACCATTAATCTGAATTTCATGTTTATTTCTTTTATTTTAATTTTTTATCATGCTTCAAGCAATCTTTTGCTACTTGCCATTTTTCACTAACTTGACATTTCTAAATGTTAGCCATGTTCTTAGGTGTAGCTATAATTAATTTTTACTATTGTATAATATTCTATTTTAGATTGGGATTGATGGTTTAATTCTGTTATAATCTTTATCTTGAGGCCCTGAAAATACTTTCCTATATTTTCTTCTAAAAATTTATATTTTCCTCTATAAATTTTAGTCTTTGATCTGCTTTGTATTAGTATTTATGTATGGTGTGAGTCAGGGACTAAATTTGTTTTTATTTAAGGGCATATTGTTTTTTATTCTCATAGATTAACAATTCTTCTAGAACCATTTAATACACAGACTCTCTTTTCTCCCCTAATTTATAAAAGTAACTTTATATTGCAAGTAATGATTTTTAAATGTTTTTTGTTTCAGCTTTGTTCTACACTACACCAAATGCTATATTGTTTTCATTACTAGCACTTTAAAGTATGCATTGATAAAATACCACTAACATATTTCTTATAGGAGTATCTGGCCTAATTTGGACTTCTATGAAAGAATTTCAGAATTAGTTTATTAAATTCTGTGGGGGAGAAATCCTGGTTGTATGTGTGTGTGTTTGTGTTTGCCTGTAAATTTAAATATTTATTCAACTTTTTAAATTGTTGGACTACTCAGACTTTCAATGTCTTCTCAAATTTGTTGTATTTTTTTCAATTGTTTTTCATTTTATTTAAGTTTTAAACTTGTAAAAGTTTTAGAATTCTCTTTTAAAATCTCTTCTAAACAGTCCTTGGTGTTCTTTCTAGTTTTCGCAAAATCCCTGAATATTTCCCAGTCTTCTCTTCTGAGCTGGTAGCAATTGATTCCAGCACATCACTGGCCACTTCATACTTGTTATATTATATTTTTATGTGTCTAAGCCATCGACAAGTTCTTTAGCTATTCCTTGCTGGACACAGCTTTGCATGTGTTTCAGTTTTCTGAAGCTTCAGTTTAGAATAACCTCTATCCTGTGCTACTTTGCTTCAGTGGTTAAAGCTTAAAGTGTTCTGTGCTGCTTAGCTGCACTGTGAGTTCTCTGAGTTTCATGTAGGTCTGGTCAGAGAGAGGGCGTTTTACGGTGTGAATCTGTGTGGGTTGCTCTCAGAA
>RJWT010040791.1:0-12442 GCA_004365215.1 Cuniculus paca
GAGGAGTGGGGACGCTAAGCTTGCTCTAACAGTCTGTTGTCCTCCAAGTCAAGAAGTCATTCCTAGGAAACCACCCACTCCCAAGTTACGCCCAAAGCCAACTACAGGTGTTCCTTGTTTAATGACCTACCTCGCTGACAACCATCCCGACTTACAACTAAGGGACGTTTGGTACCAGCACTCAGGAGGCTGAGACAGGCGGATCGTTGTGAGTTCGAGACCAGCCTGGGCTACAAAGTGAGCTCAAGGCCAGCCGGAACAGCATATGAGATCCTGTCTCAAAAACACCAGGGCTGGGGATCTAGCTCAGCGGTCTAAGTGCCTGCCCGGCAAGCACAAGGTCGTGAGTTCAATCCCCGGTGCTGCAAAAAAAAAAAAAAAAAAAAAAGAAGGGATGTTTGCACTTACGGCCCGTCTTTTTCTGGGTACAGTTCTGTACTTCTTGTTCATAGAGCCTCAATGTCTTTATTTCTTCAGTATACCTTGGGTATGCAGTACCGTAACTTTTGCTGATTGTACTGTACAGTATTGTAGTTTTATGTTGTTATACATTACAGTACTGCATGTTAAGTTATACAAATAAAAGCAAAGTTATCAAATTGGAGTTTCCTTTGACCATTTCTTTGTTCTCAGTGTATGCTGTTTTTTTGTTTTTTGGGTTTTTTTTTAAAAGACAGGGTCTCGATTTGTAGCCCAGACTGGCCTTGAATTCTCAGTGATCCTTCTGCCTTAGCTTCGTAAGTGCTGAGACGACAGCGGACAACAGGTGTGCGCCACCACACCCAGCTTCTTTGTTCTGAATTCTGTAATGTACAAACTCTATTCAGTTCCTCATTTAGTGACCAATTCTTTTAACGACCTAATTGAAGGACCATTGCTGGGTCCATAAACAAGGAATGTCTGTATTCACTGAAGGTAAAAGAGAAGATTCAAAATATTAAAATTCACTTTTCTTGCAAGAATTGCAATTATGAAGTGCAAAGTAAAAATTCTCATACCACCAAGGCCAGTGTTTAGTTATATCTAGATTTTGCACATGAATAAACTCCTTCTATGCCTAGCCGTTAACACTGCCAAAAAAGCACAACTCAAAATAAGCAGTTTCAAGTATCACCCATGACTATGATAAGCAAAGCAGAAAGTCCCTTTGAACACTTTTTTCCTGTTCAAATAGTGCCACTTTCTAAAGTGGTTTGCTTACGGCAAATTGTGTTCCCAAAATATGTAATATGTTGCTGCACAGTATCCAACTCAGCACTGTGAAAGGGGAAGTCATGGATGCTGCAGAGGGTAGTAAAGGGCCTCACACCCAGCAAGGGAGGGGTCTGGAAGGGTCCTCAAGGAAGTGAGACTTCAGGGATGAGTAGGTATTAAGCAACAGGGGAAAGGGGGAAAAGTTGTGCCAAAGCAAAAAGAATTCATTTACAGAGGGGAGAATGAACATGTGTTTCCAGGAACAGAACACAGTGGACAAGAGGGACGGAAATGAAAGGAGAAATAAGTCAGAGGCAGGACATGTGGTCCTGGGACTGGCAGAAGGCAGGATTTCTATGAGCAAGGAGAAACCATTCAGGGTTCAGCAGAGAAGCTAAATAACCATGTTTTATTTCAGTCACCTCTGCCCACTCCTTCTCTTCAAGCTGGGCTTCTTATAAGAAATCCACACTGCTTATCGGTCTTCTTCCCACCTTCTCCATGCTGGGCATCTGTAATACTCTGAAAACTGCTCTCTTTAAGTGAGATTTTTAATCTGTTTATCTTCTGGCTGCTCAATTCAGTGGGTCCTTTCTGCCTTGACCTTATTTTGTCCTCTCTGCAGGGTGTGGCCCTGTGGACTTCCAATACTCCCCCACAGTTCCCCCACCATGCTCCCCTCTGCCCTGGCTATTCCTCTCCAGTCTTCACTGCAGGCTCCTCTCTGCTTACTCTTAAATACCATCAGTCAAGATTCTGTCCTTGGCCTTCAGCACTGCCAAACCCTCTGTCTTCCCTGAGTGATCTCAATCCCCAAATAACACATAGGTGTTCATGTTTTCCAAAGCTGTATTCACAGCTCTTCTGAACTCAAAACTTACACGTTCAATTCGTTCCATTTCAATGTCTCACAGGTACCTCAAACAAAATTAAAAAGTTCCTAAATTAAGTATATCATTTAACATTTTAAATCTGTAATTCCTCTTATCCCCCCTGCCATAGCCTAAATTCTGCAGCTCACCGTTTCTTTTGTTACACTCCAACACCTGCCCACTCCTAGCCCCATCCAACCCATACTAGACACAATGATCTTGCAAAAAAGTAGGTATGGCCATGGTACTCCCAATGAATCCCTACCAACCAGCTTCTGACCTGATCCACAAGGACCTTCTAGGGCCAGCCTCATTCTCCAGCACTGCAACCTTGCACCAGACTCAGCACCGGTGATGGTTTTCTCAACATTGCATCTCTGGACTTGAGAGCACTTCTCCCTTCCCTGGAAAGCTAATTCTCTTCCTCTGCCTTCTCTTCTGCAACAGGCTAACCTGTCCTTCCAGACTGAGGTGAGGCCTCCCTCCTCCAGGAACTCCCAAGAACTCCCAGCAGCAGTCCGGACTCCTAAATACTCTCTCCCACGGCATGCTGTACTGAACCCTGGGCGCGTTTCCGCCTGCTCCCCTGCTGACTACCTCGGAGGCGGGATCCAAGAGAACAGGGGCTGGGCCGTTAGAGTCCCTGCGCCCAGCCCTGGCACACAACAGGAAAGCGTGGACTTGCACAGTCCAGAGCCAGAGTGCCTCCGGCGCAGGAGCTCCTCAGTGGTGTTCTCTGGGAATACGCAGAGGCCCAAGGCAAAAGCTGGCAAGTGGGTGGAGGCCAGAACATGTTTGTGGAAAGGCTGAAGGGCCTTTCTAGAGTCACAGAAAACACAGCAAACTCTTCCCGGTTTTGGCGGTCTGTGACCTACTTTTCCTGTAACAGTGTGCATGGCACAATTCCTACGGACCAAAGTGATGCTGCTTCTTCCATTGGGAAAAAATAAAACAAATCTCAACCAACTAGATAAACTACAGGACTCCTAGACATTGGCCCATGGAAAGGTTTCCTGAACTTGAAATTGGATGTCAGTTTTCGCTGGAAGGAGGTACTGTATGTGCATTGTGGCTAGAAAGACTACAGCTTTCCACGAACCTCCAAGATGTCAGTAATACTCCCTCCCCAAAGTCATACTGCTTAAAATGTTAAACTAAATTAAACTGCAGGGTCCACCCTTCCCTTTCAATCTGTATTTGGATATATCAATCATACCTTAGATAGCAGTCTACTAAAAACGAATGCAACTGGAGAAGCTCACATAAAGATTCTCACTAGAACTCACATTTAAGATTTTCTGTATTTGGAAGCGTCTTTACCAGCATTCTTTAAAAGCCAAAGCCCAGACAAGCATGCGATGTACTGGAGAGGAAAAAGTTACACTCCACCATCACAGTGAAGCAAACATTTTTTATGGTCGTCCAATTAAATAGAACGGGTGAAACCCAGGATCATCCAGATTTACAGGAAAGCTTTTAATCTCGGTAAAATGTTAATGATTAAACAGTGGAGAATAAGCAGTTAAATCACCTTTAAAGAGATAAAGGCACCGAGTGTAGTAGCCCACACCTGTAATGCTAGCACTCGGGAGGCTGATGAGGAAGGATCGCCACGAGTTGGAGGCCAGCGTGGGTTACACAGTGACTTCAAGACCAGCCTGAACTACACAGCGAGACGCTGTCTCAAAATAAACAAGGAAAGAAGGAAACAAACCAAAAAGAAACCAAAACTGCCTCGAGGGTCGTGCTTGATCGCACCTGCACGGGTCGAGCAGGAGAGATCGCGGAGGGCTCGGCGACCTGCGCGGCCGGACACCCCCGGGAGCCGGGCAAGCCGGCGCGACTGAAGCTCGCCGGGCCGCACTGACCCCCGCGCCAGCCGCAGCCGGGGGAAGGGGCGACGCCTGCGTGGAGCGCGCCTGGCAGGGCCAGGGGCCTCCGCAGGGTCCAGGGCACCAGGGCGGCCACTGCGGCCGCCGGGACACGGGTCCTGCGACGCCTGCGGTGCCCCCGTCCCCTCACGAGTCCCCCGGTCCTCCCGCGCCCCACACCGTCCCTGCGCCGCGTCGCACCGTGGGGACAGCCTGGCTGCGCCTGCGCGACAAGGACGCCCGCCTCAGTCCCGGCCCGGCCCGGCCCGGCTCGCGCGCGCCTCCGACAGCCGCGCGCCACTTCCTTCCGCGCGGGAGGCGGAGGCGCGGCGGGTGCGAGACCCGGTCCTCGTACGAGGGCGGCCGCCGTGGGCCCGTGGCTCACCAGGTACAGCGGCTGCCAGCGACACTGTGCATCCAGCTCCTCGAACTCCCGCTCGACGGTGGCGGGCATGGCGCCGAGAGGCGCCGGCGCGAGCACAGCCTGCGCAGGGGACGGGCTCGGGCCCCGCGCGATCGGCGAGCTGGCGCGGGGGCGCATGCGCGCTCCGCGCCCGCCCCGCCCCCCGTCGAACCGCGGCCCCGGGAAAGTACCTGGAGCGTCGCACGTCAGCGCGCAGCCTAGACGCCGGAGCGCCGCGGGAGTACGTAGGGGGCGGGGTCGATATTGGGGGCGGGGTCGATATTGGGGGCGGGACCTATGCGCCAGGTGGGTGGGCGGGGCCTGTCCTGACTCCGCCCTCCTCCTGACCCCGCCCGCTGATACTTTTCTCCCAGATCTTCCTTCTCAGTCCAAAGCTGGAACTTGTTTCGCGGCCCGGTGTCAGCCCCGAGGAGAGAGGAATAGCCAACCAGTGTGACCTGTGAAAAAAGTCCCTGTCACCTTGCTTCAGTCTCAGGATGGCACACTGTTGGTGAACTCACACGCAGGTGAAGTGAATCATCCCAGCACTCCCGGAGGCTGAGGCAGAAAGATGGCAAGTTTGAGCGGAGCCTGGACAACACAGCAACTTAACAAGAGGCTGTTTCAAGATTTTAAAATAAAAAGTATGGAAAGGGCGGGGGTTGTAGATCCTCGTGAAGGCCCTAGGGTCCTACTCAGAATTTAGTTTCTCTGCCCACAGGATACATGTCACGTCACCTACTCACCCGCAGATGACCAGAGCGCCTGTTGTCGAAGGAAGAGCTACTGGAGCATTGAGGTCCTTGGGGCAGACAAGTGTCCTCCAGCATTGGGAACCCTGGCCAAGAATTCAGAAGCTTGGGAGTGAGAAGAAATCGGTAGCAGGAGATGGGAAGTCAGCAGGGCCTTTGCACCAGTGGCAGTGATAGTGTCCCACGGCCATTCACAAGGACCTTTAAACACACAAACGCTCACCACCAACACATCCCTCGCTGTCCTGGCTTTAGAAATTCCGCCAGTGAAAATGGTTGCTTAGACTGAAGGCATGGTTTTTCAGACATTGCCCTGAGAGGTCAAATTCATTTTTGGATACCTGGTGCCTGGTGTGTATGTGTGTGTCCATGTGTGTACGTGCATATGTGTCCACGTGTGTATGTGCATACATGACCATGTGTGTACGCATATGCGTGTCTACATGTGTGTGCATGTGTATACATGCATGCGCACGTGTGTGTCCCTGTGTGTTTTAGCTTTGCCACCCGCCCAGCAGTCACATAAATGACTGGCTGGCTCCCAGACAGTGTTATTCACCATTTCTGCTCCATAGCAAATGACACAAGGATTAGAAAGATGAAACTACTCTGATATTACCACAGTTAGTACACTGTACACTTACTAAATCTAAAGTAATCTCCAGGCAGACTATTAAATTCATAAGTGAATTTAGCAACATCACTGAATACGAAGCAAATATAGCAGCAATAAATAGAGAATTTTTAAAAATTTAATAAGGAAAAATTTTGACAAACAATTATCAAGGCCTCTAGGCTAAAAACCACAAACTATTACTGAGAGAAACTAAAGAACAAAATAAATGGAAGGATGTAGGATGTTAATGACTGGAAAACATAAGTTGTAAAATTACCAGTACTTCTTCAAGTTATCTATGGAGTCAATACAATTTCAATCAAAAGTCCCCAGGCTGTGTGTGTGTGTGTGTGTGTGTGTGTGTGTGTGTAAATCTACAAGCTGAATTGATATTTATATAAAAACACAAGATGAGCTGGGCCTGTGGTACACACCTGTAATCCCAGCACTGGATAGGCTGAGGCAGGAGGATCACTGCCAGTCTGAGGCCAGCCTAGGCTACATAATGAGTTCAAGGCCAGCTCAGACTACATAGCAAGGCCCTGTTTCAAAAAAAAAAGGGAGTCAAGATAATCTTGAAAAGTGGAGATTTTACTCAGATATTAAGGCTCATTTCAAAGAGCCAATAATTCAAACTGTGTTATTAGCACAAAAACAGAAAAACAGAAGGATGGAACAAGAAAGGGTCAAGAGCCGGGTGTGGTGGCACACGCATGTAATTCCGGGACTCGGAAGGCCTAGGCAGTAGGATTGCCAAGAGTTTGAGACCTGCTTGGGCTACATTGTGAATTCGAGGTCAGCTGGAACTGCATAGCAACTCCAGGCAGCAGGGCCAGAGAGCAGTGTGGACCGACGGAAGTATAGACAAGCCAATGAGCAGAACTACAGGGACCCACCAGGGACGGGAGCAGAACACTCATCACCACGCCCCTGTCCATTTCACAAAGCTAAGGCGGACCGCAGGGAGTGGAGGCATCTTCCAGGACAGTGCTGGCCGGAGGAGCGGTTCTGTGTGTGCTCCCGCCCACGGGGAGTTCAGGAGCAGCGATGGGGCGGTGCTTCATCCACGGCAAGCGGAACAGGCTGAGGGTGGGGGATGCGGGAAGAGCCCTGGGGTCCTGGGAAAGGCCGTGGCCCCCAGTGGGTGATCGCCTGCTGTGGGGCATGCATGCAGTCAGAGAGCTGCACCTTACAGGTCTCAAACCTCATGTATGCTAAGCACAGGAAAACTATAAAGTTTACATAAATCAAAGCAAATGACGCTGTTTCCTTTAGAAAAAGAAACCACACACAGTATCTCAGATGGTACTTACAGGCTAATGCCACCAAGTGAATGTAACAAGAGTGTACATACATAGACTTTGGGGAGTTCTTTTTGGTAGTACTCAGGATGGAGCCCTGCCCTTAGCACTGACCTACATCCTCAGCCCTTTTGATTTTTTTGTTCTGAGGCAGGGCCTCACTACTTCCCCAGATGGGCTCCAAACTCTTGGTTCTCCTGCTTTAGTCTGTTTAGCTGCTGGAATTATAGGCATATGCCACCACATGCAGCACCTAGAGTCTCTAAAATCGTCCCAGCTCCAAAGTATATATACGAAGCACATGGGCTTTAGCCAGACCTGGTGGCTCAGGCCTGCAATCCCAGTGCTTGAGAGGCTGAGGCAGAAGGATTGCTGGAGTTGAAGGCCAGCCTACAAAGTGAGTTCAAGGCCTGGCTGAACTACATAGCAAGACCCTACCAAAGGAAAAAAAAAAAAAAGGATGGGGATTCACTCACTCCAATTTTGGAGCCATAAAATACATGGTCTGTTTAGGTTTTACCAAATGCAATTAATTGTATTTGACAAAAACACTAATATCAGCTGGGCATAGTGGTGCATACCTGTGACTGTAGTACACTGGGAGGCTGAGGCAGGAGGATCATGAGTTCAACTTGAAGCCTACCCTGGGCAACTTTGAGAGTTAGTGATGTCTAAAAATAAAGAGGCTGAGAATGTAGCTCACTACAAAGGCCTTCAGTTTAAATCCCAGTGACATACCAAAAAAAAGTTAATATTTAACTTCATGTACAGCCTTGGAAAATGGCTTAATACAGATCAAATGAAGCTTTGAATCTTGCCCAGCTACACCACAAGTGTGTCAAGTTTACAAGTGAACTACCCTGATCTGAGCGTGCTGCTTGCTTATCTATCGATCACTCCAAGCTTTAAAGTCTTTGTCTCTTGCCTTCACCATGAGAGTGAATCTGGGCCTTTGCCTATGGGTGTGACATTAGCAGTGGCGATGCTGGGACACCTCTAGGAGGTCCCTGGATGGGGGCATCACAGCAGGCTGTGGAGGGCAGGGTGGTCAGAGAGGTGGTGTGCAGACCATGTCCACCGGACATGGAACCTGAGAATGTGGCTGTCTTGGTTACTTTCCTCTCGTTGCTGAGACAAACACCCAACACCCAAAGTGAATCAAGGAAAGGTTTATTTAGCTCACAGTTTCTGAGATTTCAGTCCATAATCAGCTGGCTCCAAGGCAGGGTGGCATGGCACTGGGGCAACACTTTGTTGCAGCAGCCAGAGCAAAAAGGGGGGAAAACTAGCCTCCTCTCCTCCCTTATATTGTACACAGGCCACCACCACCCCCTTCAGGGCAGGGTGTAGCACTCACAAAATCTCCTTGCCTCCTTTGCACAGGATGAGGATATTTACAAAGTAAAAACCCTGGCTCCCTGCTGAGTCTCTCAGTTAAACTTCTAAACTGCTCAAGTTGACACAATGCACAACCGTAAACAGTGGCCATCACGAGGGCATTTGCAGGTGGAATCAAGGTGGGGTTAAGATGAGATCATGGGCTCCATTGCGAAGATTGTGAGAGAGGGTCGGAGGGAAGAGGCCCTTGAGGATGGAGGCTGCTCACTGCAGACCACAGGCGCTGCAGGAGAGAAGGAAGGAGCCTGAGTCCTTCTGAGGGAGCTAGCCGTGGCCCTGCGGGCGCCTTGAGCTGCCCTCTGCCTCTGAGGGGCAGGCAGCTGCTGTTGGGGTCACTGCCTGCTGGGATGTGTTCCATGGTAGCTGTGCACAGTTTCCGCTGGGTCCACAGTGTGGGGTCCAGGGCGCAGCCCTCGGGGTGCTCTTCCATCTTGGGCAGAGGGGTTATGGGGGTCCTGGCCTGCTGCCTCATGTCCCCTAGGGTTCTCTGAACTTTCTGTAGCACTAGGAATCCCTTGTTACTCCAACCCACCAGTTAATGCTTTGTATTAAATTTTCTCTCTGTCCAAATTAATGTGTGGTTTTCCCTCTTTTAATTAGACTCAGATTGATCCTCTGAGAAATGGGAATGCTCAAAAAAATTCCAACTCTGAATTTCACTTCATGAATGGAGAAAAGGCCGTCTTTACTTCTTGATGTTTTGGTATAAGTATTCTGTGACTGACTTTGAGAAGGGCACCCAGGCCCTGGACCTCACCTGTCCCGCCTCGTGCTCCCCACCCTATTAAATCTGCGTCTGCAGGAGGGCAAGGGGTGTGGAGTCACTGGATCTGCTTGGGAAAAAGCAAGTCTGTCGCTGGGCCCGGAGGCTGCTCACACGGACAATTCTAGGGGCAATAAGACTTCTAGAAAAGGGCACAGGAGGGCGTTTTCAGGAAGATTTTTGTGCTGAGATAGGAAACCAGCGCCTCAGGCATGCAAGGCATGGGCTAAGCCATAGCTCTAGCCCATAGAAAGCACTGGATGTGAAGAATAAGTTACAAATTGAGCACCTCTCTTTCCCTTGCCTTCTCTTCTTTTCTTTCTTTCTTGGTGTTTTGAGACAGGCTCTTGCCATATAGTCCAAGCTGGCCTCAAACTCACTGTGTAGCCCAGGTTGACCTCAAACTCGCAGTGATCCTCCTGCCTCTGTCTCTGGAGTACCGGGATTATAGGCATGTGCTACCATGCCCAACAAACTACTTTAAAATGAATGATTTCTTTCTTTCTTTTTTGATACAAGGTCTTGCTGTGTAGTTCAACCTGCCCTTGAACTCACTGTGGAGCCCAACCTGGCCTCAAACTCACAATGATCCCCCTGCCTCAGCCTCCTGAGTTCTGGGATTACAGGCATGTGGCCATCACAGCCAGAAAAATGACCAATTTCTTTGCAAAAGGGAAGAGAATCATGAGATGGAAGAGGGAGAGAACAGGAGAGGAAGGGGGTGAAGAAAGAATGATGTGTCACACACACATACCAACTCCCCACAAAGAATGTGATCAGTTTACTATGAACATGTACTAATCAAAATAAAAATATTTTTCAAAAAACAAAAGTTGGAGGCTGAGGCAGGAGGATTGCTATGAGTTCAACACCAGCCTGGGCTGCATAGTGAGACCTTGACTCAAAAAACCAAAATAATAATAATAATAAAATGTATTTCAACCAAATGAATAAAATTAAAATAAATTTATGCTTTGTGCTCAGCAAAAGGTGGCATTAGGAAGGAATAGAAAAAAATAAAAATAAGAAAGAAAGGTAACAGTGGGGCCTGGAAAGATGGTAGAGCATAGGCGAAGTGGAAAGGGCTCTTCAGTTCCAGAAAATCTCCTTGGAAAGAGGAAGGCTTACCAAGACCTCAGCACCACGCAGGCAGCCAATGTGGTAGCACACACTCATCATCCCAGTACTTTGGGAGGCTGAAGGAGGATTGCAAGTTCAAGCCCAGCCTGGCAACTTAGCAAGACCCTGTCTCAAAATAAAAAAAAATTTTTAAAGGACTGAGGATGTAGCTCAGTGCGGAAGCCCTAGTGTCATCCCAAGTGCCCCCGGCTCTGGGGCAAAGAAGGAGCAGACGATAAGGCTCGAGCTGATGCACCTGCACCAACCCTGGAGACAACAGGGGATAGGCATGTCCCCGCAGCCAGCTGCATCCCCTAGGACCGTGCTCACGCTTGAGGCTCCTGAAGCAGAAACTCTCAGTGGTGCCCTCTCGAGTAACCGGCCCTGTGGCCTCATGGGACTCCTCAGCAGGGACTGGCAGGGGGCAAGTGGCCCCGCGATCCACGCTCGTGGTGGGGGCGCCGGCCGGGAAGTACCTGAGCTTCGGGGGTAACTCAGGCCACCCAGGGCCCAGTGTGCAGCGCCGAGCAGTTCGTTGGCTGCCAAACCGGTCCAGAGTATCTGCAGCTACTGTGCGCGGCTGCACACTGCCAGCTTCGGGGACTGCTACCAAGCATCTTCAGAGGCTGCTCCCTGCCTTCCCTTCAGAAGCTGGAAGAAACAGCAGGCTCCAATTACGCGGGTGACTCTCAGCTCCAAGGAAAAGCCCACATGCTCCACACCCACTCCCTCTCCTTGGGAGCCAGGGCAGGCCACAGAAGAAGTCCTGCTCCAGCGGTCGGTCCCTCAGGTCCTCTTCCTGCCTCCCTCCGGGCCTCCTTCCGCCCTTCTCCCTCCTCCCTTCTTCCCCCGCGCTCTTCATTTTTGCATGCCAGGGATTGAAGGCAGACACTCTAACACTAAGCTACATCTCCTTTTCATTTTTTGTTTGACACAGGGTCTCACCAAGTTGCCCAGGCCAGCCTCAAAATTGTGACCCTTCTGCCTCTGCCCCTGGACTAACTGGAACTCAGGGGGCAGCCACTCTGCCTGGCTCTTCTATCTTGGGGTTAATCCTAGCAAACAGAGACCCAGCAGGGTGTACAAGACTTCCAAGACTCCTGTGACTGTGAACCACTTTCAGGGGCATCCTGGGGCCTGCAAGTCCCTAGGAGCGCTGTGCTTGGGAAAGGCCTAAACACAGTTAGGAGACAACACTGGACTGTCCGCTGGGAGCCCTGCCCCAGCTTTGGAGTGGGGCTCTGAGGGCCACACGCATGGCTGGCTCCAGTTGCACCTGGCACTGTGTGTCCCATCCTGCCCACAGTCCCCAGCGCCAGCCTTCCAAGTGGGATGACCTGGTTCCTCTGGGGAGCAGCACTTTCCTTCAAACCCAGGTGGGTGGAGTTGGCGGTGTTTGCCGCTGAAGCCTAGGCCCTCATGGTCTTGGACACATTCTTCTCGTGTCTCCCTGTCCTGCAGCTCGTGGTGTAGTAGACTGCTTCTGGGGCTGTGGACATAGAAGGAAGCGATCCGGCTGCAGTCTCACTCGCATCTGCCTGACCCAGGTGAGGCTAAGTGTGCCTACAAGAGCCTGCTTCAGGCTGGCATTTGGGGTCGTGGCCCCCCCCAACGAAGCTGGGGGTCAAGTTGCGGGGCAGGAGGGCCACTTGGCCTGAGGCGTGGAGGGCATCGGGTGATGGACTAGGCAGCTGGCACCAGAGCTGACCTGACAGGAAGAGACACTGTGGGTGTTCCTCTCACCCCGCAACGCTTGTGAAATCGGATTGCTGAGAAACGAGGATTCCCAAAGTCATAGAAAAGCAGCTGCGGGCATGGAACTCTGGGCTTGTATCTCGACTCTGTCTTAGATGAGATATGGAAACTATTTCCATTCTTGCCTCAGAGGGAGCTCAGATCCTAGCAGCCCGCTCACTGGTAGCTCATGGAATCAGGCGCACTACTAATATGCATTTGTTTTGCTCTGCCTCCTGCACGCCTGGAGCAAGGGCAGATTGCAGGGGGGCTGCAAGGACCTGTGTGCTCGCTCCTTCTGCTGATCCCAGCCCAGCCCATGGGAGCGCCTTGCCCAGGCCTCTGAATAGATGCAAAGTAGTGGGTTTTAAATTCTAACTGTACATAAATAAAAGAAGTTACCTTTTTGTTTTTTTTTT
>RJWT010040793.1:0-12270 GCA_004365215.1 Cuniculus paca
TCACCATTGAGTATGATGTTAGCAAAGGGTATTTTTATACATGGCCCTATGACACTGGGAAGGTTTCCTTCTGTTGCTAGTTTCTTGAGTATTTTTAATCATGAAAGGACATGAAATCTGTCAAATGCATTTTCTGAATCAGTTGAAATGATCATGTGTTTTTTCTCCATTGTATGTTTTATAGAATTCACCAGTGAAAATGTCTGGTCCAGGGCTTTTCTTTATTGGAAAATTTTGAATTACTGATTCAATTCTATACTAGTGATGAATATATTCAGGGTTCCCATTTCTCCATTACTGAGGCCTGGCAGATCATGTGTTTTAAGGAAATTGTACATTTTGTCTAGATTATTTGTGCACAATTGTTATAGTATCTCCTTATGATCTTTTTTATTTCTATAAAATCAGAAATGTCCCCACTTTCTGATTTTAATAATTTGACACTTTTTTAGTTATTTTAACCAAAGGTTTATCGATTTTTGTTTTTTTACAGAACCAACTGTGGTTTTGTAAATTTTTCTATTTCTTCTATTCTCTGTTTTATTTCTCTATTCTAATCTTTGTGATACCCTTCCTCCTGCTGGCTTTGGGTTTAGTCTGCTTTCCTTTTCTAGATCTGTAAGGTATAAATTGAGATCTGTCCTGTATATAGTTTTAAAAAGACTTGAAACTGTAAATGAGCAATGTTTTTTCTGTGTCTCATAAGTTTTGGTGTTTTTGTTTTCATTTGTCTAAGATAATTTCTAATTTCTATTGTGATTTCTTTGCTCTGTTGGTTATTGAATTCCTCAGCTATTATCGCATAATTATTTCTTCAGTTTTGTCAGTGTTTACTTTTTATGAGCTCTGGTGTTATGTACATGTTTATACGTAAATCTTTTTGGTCAATTTATTCTTTTATCAATATATAATGTCCTTCATTCCTTATGATAGTTTTTTACTTAGACTCTATTCTGTTTGATATTAAAATAGTCATCGAATAGCCATGTTCTCCCCCCTACACCCTGTCAGCCCCTAACCCCCAACCCCCAACCCTCTCTCTTTCAAGTAAGATCTCACTGTGTAGCCCGACTGGGCTTAAACTCTCGATCCTCCTGCGAACTGGTGGAATACAGATGTGCACCATCATGGCCAGCTTCAATTCTCTTTTTGGGTACTACTTCATGGAATGTTTCTCTCTCTTTTGATTTCCAATCTATTTTTGTCTTTAGATTCAAAAGTCTCTTATTGTCAGACTATATTTTAGTCATGCTTTTGTTAAATTCATTTTTCCAATTTCTACCTTTTGACTAGAGAAATTAATCCTTCCTTCCGTGCCAAGAGCTGAGCCCAGGGTCTGTGTGCTGAGCAGTACATAGTGAGTGGATGGAGTCTATTGTATGATTTAAAATGTTGCAAACACCATTCAGTTGCCATTGATATGAAACTTCTTTATAAAAAAAAAATCCGAATCTCTCATTGCCTAAAGTTAAGAGGTTTATTTATAATTGTTATTAAAGTTGAACTGTGGAAACTCGTTTCTAAAACTTTTTGACTAGCATTGATACTTGACATTCTGCATTTGTATTGAAGTTTTGCACACACATGAAAATGGAAAAACTGCTATATATCTGGTTGCTGCCCCTCTCACAATCATACACTTGTCCTGGTGGAGAACATCCAATGACACCAGGGACGGAGCGCTCCTGAGCCCGTCCTCTGGCACGCAGACGCAGAGTGCTGTGTGACGCGCTGGGCTTGGACAGCACGCAGGGTGGCCTTCCTCGCCTCCTGCGAAGCACTGATAGCTGCCCTCGGGAAGCTCAGATCTGTTTGGAGGGCCGAGCCCTTTCCTGACCCAGGCGCTGAAAGGAATTTGCAAGTAGGAAGTGGGGACCTTCGAAAACCTCTGGTTTCTCTGAAGGCCGCTGTCTCGGGCCCCACGACATGAGTTTTCTTCGCTCTTCCAGCAGAGGGCGCGCTGTTGCGAGCCGCGTTTACAGCCGGTTGCTTCCCAGGTGTTCTACCACAGCTGGGTTTGAGCAGCTCGCATCATAGTCTGCTAGACGACCTCACCTCTTCCCGGCAGCTAGCGCTTCGCTCCCACAGCCAGGGGCCATGGACCAAAACAATTCTAAAAATGCTCCCCCTCCCCCGTACTGGGGATTGAACCTAGGGCCTTCACCCTGAGCTACATCACCAGCCCTTTTTGTTTTAAGACAGTCTCCCAAAGTCGCCCAGGCTGGGCTTGAATTTGTGATGGAACGAGACTTGTCTCAAACAAAAACAAAAGTTCCTCTCCTGGAAAGCCTTCCTGGCCCCTGTGCCTAGTCAAATTCGACCCGTACTTGATGGCTCAAGGCTCAGTTTGACTCCCCCACCCCCCAACCCCAGTCTGAGGATTGAATTAGGGCCTTAACACTGAGTTAAGATGCAGCCTCAGTTTGTTTGTTTTTGGTGCTGGGGATCGAACTCACCACCTCACGCAGGCCACACAGGCACTTTTGAGCTAAACCCCCGGTCCTGTTTTTTTGTTTTTTGTTTTTATTTATCTGTCCATTTGTTCATTTTGTGGTACTAGAGATTAAACCCAGGGCTTTAGCACTGAGCTACACACATCTGCAGCCTTTTTCCATTTTTTGTTTTGAAGCAAGTCATGGCTAAATTGCCCAGGCTGGGCTCAAATGCGTGATCTTCCTGCTTCGGGCTCCCAGAGACCCAGGCTGCCAGGCCTATGCTTCTGTGCCTGACCTGCACTTTGACTCACTCTCCTATGAAATTTGGCTTAATAATTATAGTCACGTGAGCACCGCCTCCCAAGCATTTACTCCGTTCGTGCTGAGGCTGACCATGTTCTGCTTAGGTGCAGGAGTGGTTCTGAATTCTGTGGGGCAGGTGTTGTCATCACCATTGTTCAGCTCAAGCTTAGGAGGCATAAAAACAGGCTCACTGTCGAAGGTCAGGTTAAGTAGTTAACTGGGCCTCAAGCCTGGCTGCCTCACTGCAAAACCGTTCCCTTGATGGCTCCTGGTTGTGGGTTCTTCCCTTGTTGGCACCACCCCATCCCCACTGATGGCTGGGTCCCCAACTCCTATAAATGTACTCTGGCCCCCACCCCAGGCCTCGCCTTCCTCCTGCACCCTTGAGTGCAGCTGAGCAGACCTCTGTCTGGTGCTGCAGGGCACACAGCCACCTGGAAGTACCTGGACTGTCCATTCCCTGGGGCGGTTCCTAAGGAGCTGGTGTGTAAACGCCCTGGTCCTTTGCCTTGGTGAGGGGGGAGGTTGTTTCTCAACCCCCACCCCCATTACTGGGAGTCCTTGCTGGAGGAAGGGCTTAGTGCCCATCGTAGTGACTCCACCTTCCCTGGCTTCCTTCTCATCTCTGCCCTCCCTTACCCTCTCCTCAGGCCACCTCTCAGGGGCCGCCTATGGGAAACCTAAAGTAAAACGCACACTTCAGTTTTACTCCAGATCCTTCTTTTACTCAGACCTTCTTGGCACACTTGTTTTCCCTGTACGGCAGCTGGGTCCCTGAGTCTCTTCACTGTCCCTACTGTTGTTTAGTGCAAGCTAGCACTGCATGAACCCCTGGCCTGAGCTGCCAGGCCCTGCTTGCCACCTGCTGATGCTACCAGCCAGGCCTGGCCGCTCTGGGTGTGGCGGGCATGGGCGACGCTGTGACTGAGGAGCAGGGAGCCTCCCACTTGACCTTCAGGACTAACCGGGGAAAGTCCCGAGGTGTTGTTCATCCCAGCGTTCACTGAAGTCCTAATTCTAGAGCAATGGAAGGAAAGTCAGGACCTGGATATGTATTTGATGTCTGATCAGCAGCACATTGATTCTGAGTTCCTGGAGCCACCACCTGCCAGCCCAGGGCTCATGAGGGAGGCTAAAGACATTGACTCTCACACTGTGGTCACAAGGAGGAAGGCGATGCGTGCATCTTGAAGACAACTGTGGTAGAAGCGGAGAGGGGTGGGGGCTACTTAATGTTTGCTTTAAGAACTGCATGGCTGGGTGTGGTGGTGCATACCTGTAATTCCAGCACTCGGGGTGCTGAGGCAGGAGGATTGCTTTGAGTTCAAGGCCAGCCTGGGCTGCATAGTGAAATCGTGTCTTCAAAAGAATTTTTTTTTTCTTTTACCTTCATAATCATCATAATCATTATGTACTGCAAAATATGCAACAATACTGTTTTTTTTTTTATAATGAAAAATAACAACTGACTTCAGAGGTTCCAAGGAGAGGGTAAGCTTAAAGAAAGGTAACCTCAGCAATAGTTCTGTTCTTCAAAAATCACAGTATCACAAGCATCCCTGGCAGAGTTTAACTTTTGGAATGCTGAGTTGGGACTCTCTCCAGCTAGAGAGACTGTATATTCTATTTCCCTCCACTAAGTTTATGAGTTACCATTAGAGTCCTCAGTGTGAGTCTCTGTTTCTGTATCTCTGTCTCTCTCACTTGCGCACACCCTTCCTGCTCTGTGAGTTTTCCTTCTTCCCCATTCTTACCAAGTCAAGTCAGACTTCTTCCCCTGGGATTCAAGCAGCTTCATGATCTGGCCCTGACCTATGGTTTCAACCATGTTTCCCATTGTGTCACCCTGTACTGTGTGTATCAGTGTTAAGTTCCCACTACCTGCAGCTTCGAGCTGCCTTTCCATTTCCAATGCCCATCTGCATTCCACGTGTCCTCTGTTGCACAGAGACCCTGTCCCTCAACATCCCCGCTGACCTGCCACCCTCGGCACCTCTCACCGCCACTGGGCCCTCAAAGCTGGAATTTATCTTTCTCTTCTGAACATAGTTTATCATCTCTACTTTCATAACACCTTTTTAACCTGATATAATTATTTGTGCAGAGTGTGTCCTCAAGATTTTTCTCTATACTCAATCATATAATGTGTAAATAAAGGGTTTTTTTTTTCTTCTTCTAATCATTATACCCTTTCTTGGCCAAACCTGATACCTGCTTATAGCAACACTTTAGGATAAAAAGTTTATTTAAAATGATTAGGTAGGGCTGGGGATCTAGCTCAGTGGCCTAAGCGCCTGCCTGGCAAGCGTGAGGTCATGAGTTCAATCCCTAGTGCCACAAAAAAAAAAAAAGGTAAAAAAAACTTATGGGGATATTGAGCTTGGATACAACATACCTGGGAAGATGTCCAACCCATCACTGCTACCTCTCAGTTTATGACACTGAGGACTGGACACCAGACACCTGAAAACCAGGTGTCACTGCCACAAGGCTCCCAGAGACCCAGTCTCCTCATGTGCAAATGATGCCACATGTTGCCCTCGGATGCATTGCCCTGGCAACATCTGGCAGATGCCTACAGTCAAGGAAGGCTTGCAAACATTTTAGCTTTTAGGTCTTTGGGGTAGGAAAATAAGAGCAGGAATAGCCAGAGTGAGCCTTTCTAAATTCTGTGCCAAATCTCTCTTCTCTTTACCAAGACCTCCAGAACTATTTTAGTGGAAGATGTGCTGGCACTCGTTCTGGTCTTATTTCTGGCATTAACGAGAATATTTCAATATTGGTTTCACAATCAAGTGTAGATTTTGCCAGAAGTCTATGACAGACACCATCAATCAGGTTTAAAAGTTTCCTCTCTACTAGTTTTCAAGTTGTTTTGTCTTTTTGAATCCTAAATAACTGTCAAATACCTTCCCCTAGCAATTAATGTATTTGTTAACATTGTGGGTTTTATTAGCAAATACTTAAAATGTTGAACCAGCCTTACCACCTTGGGATAAACAGTACTTCGTGATATTTTGGATGTATGATTCACATTGCCTGGTTGTATGCTAATTTTGTAAAAATTGACTTTAATAAGAATTATATGAAATAAAATGTACATGTTTTAAGTGTGTACTATAAAATATTTAACAAATGTCTGTACCTGAGTAACCACCACCAGGATATAGAACATTTTCATCACCTCAAAATGTCCCCTTTCATGTCAGCTCCCACCCCACCCACCATTGCCCCTGGCGATGGTTTCTTACAGTGTCATATAAATGTGACTATGGCGCATTCTCTTTTGTACTTGGCCTATTTCACTTAGCACGCCTTTTAGATTCATGTATAGCCTTGCACGTATCACTAGTCCACTTTTTTGTTGGACTATGTTATTGAATGGATATGCCACAATGAGTTTATCCATCCCACAGTGGATGGAGATTTGAGTTGTTTCCAGTTCGGGGCTATTAGAAACACTCATACACAAGTCTTTATAGGTATATATGGTTTAACTTCTCTCAGGTAAATAACTAGGAGTAGAATTGATGAGTGGTGAGTATATATTTAACTTCATAAAAAACTGCAAAACCGTGGGCCAGAATGCCTATACCATCTTGCATTTTGACCAGCAGTGTATGAGAGTCCCAGTGGTTCCTCATCTTCACCAGTACTTAACATTCATGAGTTCAATCCCCAGTGCCTCGAAGGAAAAAAAAAATCAGACCCCTCCAAATAAAAGATCCAATCAAAAAATCAGCAACTAGGGCCAAGGATTTAGCTCAGTGACACAAGCGCCTGCCTAGGAAGTGCAAGGTTATGAGTTCAATCCCCGGTACCAACAGCAACAAAAAAATCAGCAACCTAGGACTTCCAGGAAGATGGCAGAGCAGTAAGCAGCAGAAAAAGCAGCTTCTCTGAGAGTCACCCTCCAGATGCTGGATTATAGCATTGTGAGGAAGACAAGAAGGAAGAAACTGGGTCCCCTGGACCCAAGAAGAATCTGAAGTGTGAACTGAAGCTCACAGAGACAGTGAAAAGAAAAACTTCAGTGAAGAAGAGAGTAGCTGGCAGCACCTTCGCCCTGAGACAGACTCACTATTTGAACCTGGGGATGCACAATCATGGTAACGGTAATAGCGTGTGACCACGGAGGCCTCTGCATAGAGACACGGCAGTGGAGGGGAGCGGCAGACATGGAGGACTGCACTGACTGGTACTGTTGGTCCTGGTGTTCCATGAGACTGACTAAGGGTCACAGAAAGTACTGTGGCATGGTGCCAGAGAACCAGGTACCAGGCCAAACAAGCATCAGCTTCTCATCGCCAACAAACTGAAGAGGTAAGATCTTCCAACAGACTCAAAACCCAAAAACCAGCTACACCTGGAAGATGTCTCAGGCAGGGAAGTTAGTCATCACCTAAGGGTCCTAAAACTACCAATAAAGCAACCCACCATAGGCAACTTACAAGCATCACCCCAGGAATTAAACTAAAAGAGAGAAAATAAAATGAGAAGATACTTAAGCAAAATGCAACCCCAGACATGCAGTTCACCAAAGGCAAATCCAGGGGGCAATGAGGAGGGACAATCTGAAAGCCCCCACCAGGCCTCTCTGAAGTGGAAACAACACAGCAATAGAATGAGGCTCTGGAAAAACTGAAATCAGAGATAATCTCTAAAATAACTACAGAGATTACCAAAATACACACCATGCTTAGTGACATTAGAGCAGACACAGACAAGAAAATAGATGAGTTGAAGAACATTATGGAAGCTCAGCATAGGAAAGAAATGAAATCCATAAAGCAGATTCAAACAGATATCCAGGAGAATAAAAACTCCACTGAAAGTATTCAAAGCAGATTAGGCCAATGTGAGGGCAGAAGCTCAGATACTGAAAACAGGTTTGCAGTTAGTGACCAGGAAGAGAAAGATTTCTCAAAGCTAGCAACAGACCATGAGAAATGAATCCAGCAGCTGCTAGATGAGACAAGAATAACTTAAGGAGCCAGGCATGGTGGCGCACACCTGTAATCCCAGCACTTGGGAGGCTGAGACAGGTGGATCACTGTGAGTTCAAGACCAGCCTGGGCTACAAAGTGAGCTCAAGGCCACCCTGAGACCTGTCTCAAAGAGAGCCTGAGACCCTGTCTCAAAAAGACAACGGCATAGTGAGACCCTGTTTCAAAAATACAAGGGCTGGGGATTTAGCTAAGCAGCCTAAGCGCCTGCCTGGCAAGTGTGAGGTTGTGAGTTCGATCCCCGGTGCTGCAAAAAAAAAAAAAAAAAAAAAACTTAAGGTTAATTGGAGCCAATGAACAAGCAGGAGATACCACAAATGACATTAAAAAACTGTTTGCAGACACCATGACAAAAATCTTTCCTAGTAGACAAAAAGGATTTGACATACAAATAAATGAGGCATATAGAACTCCAATTAGCAGTGATAAAAATCTACAGTCAGGCATATCATAGTCAAGATTCCAGAAATTCAACACAAAGATAGAATCCCAAAAGCTATTAGAAAAAAGAAACAATTCACCTATAAAGGAAAGCCCATCAGAATCACAGCTGACTTCTCTGCACAAACTCTCAGGTCAAGGACAGTGTGAAGTGAAGTATTCCAAGTTCTAAAGGAAAATAACTTTCAACCCAGATTGATGTACCATACAAAACTATCTTTCAAAATTGATGGAGAAATGAGATACTTTCATGACAAAGAACATCTTAGGAAATTTATGACCACCAAACTGGCACTTCAAAATGTTCTGAAGGACATTCTAGAAAGCGATAATATGTACTACAGCTCCACGAACCCCAACAGAAGGAATTCACCAGGGAAAGCAAACAACTGGAGGGGGAAAAAAGGGGGGAGCCAACAACAGAAAAATAACATGACAAGGGTAAGTCAATACATATCAGTTATCACCATCAATGTTAATGGTCTCAACTTACCAATCAAAAGACACAGACTGGCAGAATGGATCAAGAAGCAAGATCAAACAATATGCTGCATACAAGAAACACATTTAATTAAAAAAGAAATTCATAGACTGAAAGTCAAAGAATGGAAAACAATACTTCATGCAATAGGAATCCAGAAAAAATCAGGGGCAGCTATTCTTTGCAGACAAAGTGAATTTCAAACCAAGACTGATTAAGAGAGATAAAGAAGGTCACTACATCCTCATAAAGGGAATAATCCAAGAGGAAGAGATAACAATCATAAATATATATGCAACAAATACCAGTATACTCAACTATATGAAACAATCACTAATGGACATGAAAAATCGAATAAGCCCTAATAACAATTCTATTGGGAGACCTCAATATCCCACTGTCACAAAAAGACAGATCAACTAAACAAAAAAAAATGAAATATTAGAATAGAACTTTTGAACAAATGGACTTAGTAGATGTCTAAAGAGTGTCCCACCCTATGAGATCAGAATACGCATTCTCAGTTGCACATGGGACATTCTCCAAAATAGAATATGTACTGGCTCATAGAACATGCTTAAGTAAATGCAAAGGAACTGAAATTATCCCATGCATATTATCAGATCACAGTGCAGTGAAATTGGAAATCCATGGCAAAAGAAACTACAAGAACTTCATTAACACATGGAAATTAAATAGCACCCTACTGAACAACCAATGGGTCACAGATGAAATCGAAGAAATTAGGTAGTTTTTACAGTTGAATGATAATGACAAAACAACATACCAGAACTTGTGGGACACAATGAAAGCAGTCTTAAGAGGGAAATTTATAGCAGTAATACCTATATCAGGAAAAGAAAGAAAATGCACATAAACAACTTAATGTTGAACCTCAATCTCCTAGAAAAAGAAGAGCAGGGTAAGCCAAAAGCTCATATGAGGGAGGAAATTATAAAGATCATAGCAAAAATTAACACAGTGGAGACTAAAACACTACAAATAATCAATGAATCCCAGAGTTGGTCCTTTGAAAGATTAAATTGACAAACCCTTACCCAACCTTATCAAAGAACAGAAAGACTCAAATCCATGCAATTAGGAATGAAAAGGGTGAAATCACAACAGACCCTGCAGAAATCCAGAAGATCATCTAAGCTACTTTGAAAACTTGTATTCTAGTAAGATGGAAAATACAGAAGAAATGGACAGATTCCTAGATACATATGAATTACCAACACTGAATCAAGATGATATAAAAAACCTAAATAACCCAATATCAAGTAATGAAATTGAAAATTTAATTAAAAACCTATCAACAAACAAAAGCCTAGGCCCTGATGGATTCACTGTTGAATTCTACAAGAAATTTAGAGAAATTTATAAATTTAAAATTTAATAAGTTTAAAATTATAACACCACTACTTCTCAAACTCTTTAATGAAATTGAAAAGGAAGCAGTACTTCCAAACTCACTCCCAGAAGCAAGCATTATCCTAATAACAAAACCAGAGAAGGACCCAACTAAGAAAGAGAATTACAGACCAGTTTCCCTAATGAACACTGATGCAAAAATCTTCAGTAAGATACTGGCAAATAGACTGCAGCAAATCATCAAGAAGATTGTATACCATGATTAGGTGGGATTCATCCCATGGATGCAGGGATGGTTCAATATATGTCAATCAATAAATGTGATATGCCATATTAACAGAGCCAAAGACAAAAACCATATGATCATCTCAATAGATGCAGAAAAAGCTTTTAACAAAGTTCAGCACCCATTCATGATAAATACCCTACAGAAAATTGGAATAGACAGTCATTACCTCAATCTGATAAAAGCCATCTATGATAAAACAACAGCCAATATTACGCTAAATGGACAAAAACTGACAACTCTCTCTGTAAAATCAGGAACAAGATAAGGATGTCAACTGTTTCCACTCGTATTGAACATAGTCCTGGAAACTTTAGCCGAAGCAATTAGACAAGAGAAATAAAGGAATAAAGATAGGAAAGGAAGAAGTTAAACTCATTATCTGCAGATGACATGATACTCTACTTAGAAGAACCCAATAATTCCACCCAAGACTTCTAGATTTAATAAGCAAATTCAGTAATGTAGCTCGATACAAAGTCAACACTCAAAAATCAATAGCCTTCCTGTACACAAATAACAAACTCACTGAGAGAGAAATCAGGGAAACAACACCTTTTACAATAGCATCCACAACAATGAGGTACCTAGGAATCAATTTAATGAAGGAGGTAAAAGACCTCTACATTGAAAACTATAGTACTCTGAAAAAGGAGATTGAAGAGAGTATTAGAAAATGGAGAGCTATCCTGTGCTCTTAGGTAGGAAGAACCAATATAGTGAAAATGGGATCTGAAACTATTAAACAGATTCAATGCAATCCCAATTGGAATTCTAATAGGATATCTCACAGAATTAGAGAAAAATCCTAAAAGTCATCTGGAACAAGAAGAGACCTAGAATAACAAAGGTAATCCTGGGCAACAAAGAAAAGACAGGCATCACAATCCCTGACTTGAAAGCTACTATGAAGCTACTGTAATAAAAAGTGTGGTACTGGCAAGAAAGAAAGAAAAAAAAAAAACCCAGACCCGAAGATCAATGAACAGGTTAGAAGGTGCAGAAACAACTCCAGACACGCGAAGCCATCTTATCTTTGACAAGGTGTCAAACACATTCACTGGAAGAAAGATAGTCTCTTTAATAAATGGTGCTGGAAAAACTGGCTCTGTACATGTGGAAGATTAAAACTTGACCCATATCTTTCACCATGCACCAAGCTAAAATCAGATCAAAGATCTTAATATTAAAACAGAAACATTAAATCTGCTGGAAGATAGAGTAGGCAAAGACATAGGTGTAGGCCAAGATTTTATGAACAAAACCCCGATTGCTCAGGAACTGTCACATAAAACAACTGCAATCTCACATTATTGAAAAGCTTTTGCACAGCAAGAGAAACCACCAACAGAGTGAAGAGACAACCCACAATGTAGGAGAAAATGTTTGCCAGCTGTACCTCAAAGGATTCCTATCAAGAACATATAAAGAGCTAAAAAAAAAAAATCAGTTCTCCCAGATTTAAAGACCCAATCCAAAAATGGGCATCTGAGATGGGAATACACTTCTCAGATGAAGAAATACGAACAGCAAATAAATATATGAAAAAATGTTCAACATCACTGGTCATTTGAGAGATGCAAATTAAAACAACACTGAGATTCCTCTTCACCCCAGAAAGAATGGCTATTATCAATAAATCAATAACATGCTGGAGGGGCTTCAGGGGAAAAGGAATCCTTTTCCACTGTAGGTGGGAATGCAACCACTGTGGAAATCAGTGTGAAGATTCCTCAAAAAACTAAGACTAGAGGTCCCATTCAACCCAGCTATTCCCCTTCTGGGTATCTTCCCAAAAGAATTAAAAACACCATACCATGGCAATATATGTGCACCCATGTTTATAGCAGCACAATTTGTAATCACTAGATCTTGGAAACAACCTAAATGCCCATTAACTGACTAATGAATAAAAAAGATGTGGTATTTTTATACAATGGAGTA
>RJWT010040794.1:0-12431 GCA_004365215.1 Cuniculus paca
TCTCTTTGTGGGCTTCAATTCATATTTTAGATTCTTCCTGGGTCCAGGAGACCCACTTCCTTCCTTCTTGTCCTCTCCATGATGTTATATTCCAGCATCTGAACTGTTTCTCTCAGAGAGACTGTTTACTCTGCTGCTTACTGTTCCGCCATCTTTAGCTCCTCCCCGATTTGTAGAAGTTTTAAAGGTTAGCTGTTGTATTGGTTATTTGAAATTGTCTTTTGTAAGAGTATTTTGTAAACAAAAATCAGCAACCACAAATCAAGACATTACCCCTCTAACCACTAGGAACCTCCTGAGCCAAGGAGGGCCATGCCATCTTAGAGAAGCTGCCTGTGCCATAGCACCCCTACCTTCTGGCAGGGTTGTTGCAGGCCCTGCTGGAAGTTTTTGTTCTGTAACGGGAAGGGCTTCCACATCAGTTTTGAATTTACATCAAGTGGCTGAATGATACCATCATCTACACTTTGGACAGATAGTAGAAGGTTTTGTTGAAGGAACAGATAGTAGCTGTGTTGCCACTATAGGTACAGCAGCACAACTATTGGCATTTCTCCCCTTAGTTGTGCACAAATGAGAAGTGTTCTCTCACCCTCAATCTCTTACCCGATCCATATTCTGATGCCACATGCCATGACCCATGCAGCCCGTGATGTTCTTGGGGTGAAGAACCATGAGAGGATGAGAAAATAAAGAAGAGACAAAGCTGGGGTCAGGTGGAACCCCTACTCTCCTGATGGGAGAGAAGGAACTGCTCAACCAATGTAACATATTTATTTATATACTCAGAAGGATGACATTAAATTCAACCCTGCTGCCTAGAAACCCATTGCTTGGATTATCTAAGGGCTTGGTGATTTTCTGGGCTGTAGCAACTTCTTCATATGGCTTGCCCTGAGCACTTTTTGTTTTTGGTATGGTCAAGTCCTGGCCATGCAGCAGCCCTGTATGTGTGGTCAATTTCCAGCTTCAATGGCTCCCAACAGTCCCCTACCCTTACTGGAGGGCCACAATGATGTTTTGGATCCCCTGGAATCAATGTTAGTTCAGAACCAGTGTCTAGTAGTCACCAAAATATCTGATTATTGCCCTTACCCCAGTGTACACTTACTTGGGCAAAAGACCTCAAATCCCTTTAGGGAAGGGTAAGAGAAAGACTGATGGTATAAATTTTTGGCACATCAAGATCCTTCCTCAAGGGGACCTGGCCTATCCTTCATTTAAGGGGTTCTGGGTCTGTAAAACAGCTCAGATCTGGAAACTGATTGAGGGGTAAGGATTCCCTGTTACCCTGAGAGGAAGTAGGCTTCTATTCATTTGCCCTTAAGTTTGTTTGATTATATAAATCTAGTAAAAATTTTGTAGGCTTCCTTATCTATTTCATTTTGGGAACACCATGGCCAATCAGCCAGAGCCATAGGTCTACATGTGTCAGATTATTCTGATCATTATTCTGCTTCTGCTGTCCATTACGGTAAGTATGGGACCCTGTCTTTGGTGATTAAGTGCTGCTACTTGACCTCTGCCACTCTGGGATCCAATCAAGCCCTTTGCCCTTAAATGTCCTAATTGAGTAACTGCAGTCCCTACTGTAAGGTTTGGCATACAGAGAAAGGTAATAAAAAGGCTCTTCAGGAATGCTGGTGCTACCCTCACAAATCTGTTTCTCAAGGTGCTGGTGAAGGGTATGTTTTCTGGATCATTCCAATATGGAGGATTAGGTTTAACTTGACAGATCCACTCCAGCACTCTCATTTCCCTAAGCCTCTGAATCCCCTCATCAATAGTAAAGCATGGGATATCAGGCATCTCAAACTCATTCACAGTGGGTCATCTTTTTACCCATACTTCTGCCAACTGGTCAAATAAACTATTAACACTCTTCTTCACTCTGTCAGCTGCAACACTAAATTTAGAATCTCTGCTTAATGGGCCCATATCAACAAACAGCCTGATCCACAATTTTTTCCCCATCATTATTTCACACTCTTAAAATCCATTCCCAAGCTTGCTCATTAGGACTCTGTTTATAAGAGTTAGAAAACTCAAGAAGTTCTTTGGGAGAATAGTGGAACCTCCTCATGGGTCACACTATGTATGTCACCTTTAAGAGCTTTCTGAGATTTGAGTCTGGTTATGGGCCTAGAGGCAAAAATGAGTGATGAGGGTGGGTCATGAGGAGCATCAGCAGTATCCTGCATGGTCAACACAGGATTAGTTTCTCCAGGCATACTGGGAGATACCAACACACAGGGGTGGAGGTGATAATGCCTCTGCCACAGTGGGTGGAGAAATTTCTTCCTCTGGCAAAATAATCTCATCAGCATTTAGAAGCTCAACATCCTCAGCTTCCTCAGGGTTCCCCCACATGTCTCCATCCCAGTTTATGGGATCCCATTCCTTTCTGATCAGTGCCCTCACCTCTGCTTCAGATACCCTTCAAGGTTGAGCATTAAACTTACATTGCAGTTCAAATTATGAGGGACCATGTTGTGTTTTTGCAATCTCAGCCTTGTGATTAAGATAGGAAATTTTCTTTCATGGAACATTTAGAAAATTTTAAATTTCTTATCAGTGTCTGGAACTGGGAATTTGAATATTTGAACTCCTTACTTTCCTTTATCAGTTTGTCCTCACCATCAGAAGACTTTAGACTTCCTATGGATGTTTTGAGCTCATCACTTTCTTTCAGTAACTTGTCCAGGGATGCTAAGATCAACTATCCAGCATCACTATATTTCCTACACTTCCAAAGAAATTTAAAATTGTCATATACAGAGCTATTAAATTCCTGACATCTCACAAGTGGTGAGTTAGGATAATCAAATAGATCTACATGGCATATTAGGTTAAACAGTTCATGCTAAGGATTATCAGTTTACCTGACAGAAGTAGAAGCAGAGATGATGGTGCCTATAGGTCTTATCAAGTTGCAAAGCCAACTCCAGGAACCCCTGAAGCCACTAAAGAATGCCATCATTATAAGTCTGTTACTGGGTGTTTAAAACCAAATTAAAGTGAGACATAATTAAAGTTAACCTCTTGCTGTCTGTCAAGGTCCATTAAATCTCCTTGGGTATTACCTTGGGATCATGTGTAGAGCCTCTTAGCTCCTCTATCAGTGTCAGCCATCAGGATGAGTCATGGCCTTTGCTTGACCAATTGCTTTCTATTTGATCTGAAGAGAAACCAGAATATTTCAATTGCTTTCTATAAAAGCACAGGAGACTTGTACCTCTTGTGACCCTCCTTTGGCATACTGCTGTATTCTCATTCCCTGGGGCCCAGGAATCTCCTTGATCAGGAGGTTGTGTGACTCACTAGAGATGTAGGATGTTACAGAAAAGGTTCTCTCATGTCCTGGGCCCTTGTTGACCTTGGAGGACTGGAGCCAAAATATTAGCTGTCTTCTTAGTCCAGTTACCTTTCTATAACTGATATGTATTGACTTATCCTTGTCATGTTATTTTCCTGTTGCTTGCTCCCCATTTCCCATCCCCCTGTTTAATTGTCTGCCTTCCCTGGTGGATTCTTTCTGTTGGGGTTCATGGAGTGGTAGTACTTCTTATCTCTTTCTAGAATGCCTTTCAGAATATTTTGGAGTGCTGGCTTGCTGTTCATGAATTTCCTTGGGAGTTCTTTGTCATGGAAGTATCGGGTTTCTCCATCAATTTTGAAAAATAGTTTTGTGGGGTATGTCAATCTGGATTGGAGGTTGTCTTCCTTTAGGGCTTGAAATACTTCACTGCAGGCTCTCCTTGATTTGAGGGTTTGTTTTGAAAAGTCACCTGTGATTCTGATGGACTTTTTTTTCTTTTTTTTGTGGCACCAGGGATTGAATTTATGACCTCATGCTTGCCAGGCAGGCGCTTAGGCCACTGAGCTAAATCCCCAGCCCATGATGGACTTTTCTTTATAGGTGGTTTGTTCCTTTTCTCTAACTGCTTTTAGTATTTTATTTTTGTGTTGAATTTCTGGAATTTTGGCTATGATATGCCTACTTGTAGGGTTGTTTTTTTTTAATCATGGCTAATGGAGTTCTCTGTGCCTCATTTATCTGTATGTCAAATTCCTTTCCCTTACAGGGAAGTTTTCTACCCTTATGTCTGTGAACAGGTTTTTAATATCATTTGTGCTATCTTCTGCCTTTTCATTGACTCCAACCAATCTTATGTTGCATCACCTTGTAGCTGGTAGATTAATTTCTCATGGTCCCTTACTATTTTAAGAAATTTTTTCATGATCACTAACCACAAACTCATTTTTCATTTTTTTATTTTAAAGAATAAAACCAAACAAAATAAAACACAATAAAGTCAATCAAATCAATACAGTGAAAGTGATAAAGGACTTCAAAATAGGATAATAGGAAATCAATCATTGCATAATGCCTCTTGTTATCTTTGAAACTGCTGCCCATACTATCAGACATAATAAAATCAAACAAAACAGAACAGAATAAAACCAATCAAAACAAAACATTGAATAAAACAAAACAATCAAATGGAGCAAAATAAAACAGAACAATACTTGATTTCAAAAACAAGACAAAAGAAAATCCCCATAGTTGCTATATTGCATATTGTTACCCTCTAAATAGATGCTCAGACTACTGGCTTTAGGTCTGCAAAATCAATTAAACAATATAAGCATTAAGTTGTTTTTGTACCTCAGTTGCTATCAACTCAGTGTGTGTTCCTCTGAATCAACTTGTTGCTTATGAGGGGGTGGGGCTCAGCTCTTGTCTCCCAGCCCACATGCTGGCTGGCTCAAGGGAAGGGTGCTTCCTGTTTCTCCTCCAGGCCCACAGTTACTGCTGGCTCATGGGAAGGGCACATCTTATTTCTCTTCCCAGGCCATAGTTACCACTGGCTCACAGGGAGGGCATATCTTGTTTGTCTGTCACAAGCCTGTCTTCTCTGAGATTCTATTATCACATTGGCTCATTCTGCTGCAGATACTTTCAATGGAATTTTTATTCTCCTGGATGTCAGTTTGAATCTGTTCAATGGATTCTACTTCTTTCCTATGTTGAGCATACATGGTTTCCATTGTTTTCCTAAGCTCCTCTTTTTTAAAATCTGTAGATACAGATGCTCTGGAGTCACTAAGCATGGTTTTCATTGTGGTTATGTGAGAAGTTATTTATGATTTGATTTTTTTCCTAGAACCTCATTCACCTTGTTACTACTTCAGAGAGGCCAGGTGGGTGGCTTTCACATTGTCCCACCTCATTGCCTCCTGGATTTGCCTTTGGTGAACTGGATGTCTGGGGTTGCATCTTGTTTAAGTGACTTCTCATTTTCTTTCTTTTCTTTTTTAACGTTTAATTCCTGGGTTGATGCTTGTAACTTGCCTATGATGAGTTGCTTTATTGCTAGTATTTAGCATCCTTAGGAAATGACTGGTTCTCACAAATTTCTTCCAGGTGTAGCTGGTTTTTGGGTTTTGACCCTGCTACAAGATCCTACTTCTTTAATTTGTTGAGGATGAGAATTTGCTGCCTGTTTGGCCCAGTCCCTCATTCTTTGGCACTGGCCCAGAGTATTTCCTATGACCTTAAATAATCTCAGTCTTGGAATACCAGGAAGAATAGCTGGTTAGAACAATTATGTCACTTTGGCTAATGTGATACAATCAGCAATAACAATAGCATCAAACACAGCATAGAAAATGACGAACTGAGGTAACCATTAATTTGCTACCTTTAACCGTATTAACTAGATTTGTGGTTATATAATAAAATCTAAAGCAAACCAGAAAGTTACATGCAGTAAATAAGTCCTCAATATGTCAATTTTACCCTCAGGGGAGAAAATTTAAAAGGGGTTACGAAAAAAGTAGAGAAGTAGAAGAAGAGGAAGAGATTAGAAGCAAGGCTGGAGGACAAAGGGGGAATCACACAAACTTTGGGAAACTGGTACAGAAGATAGGAGGGAAAGAGAAAAAGAAGAAATAAAAATAAGAACATAACAACAACCACAAAGAAGCTAGAAATCACATTTGAAAGCATAAAAACAAGACCAGACAATGGAGAAAAAGAAAAAAAAAACACCAAAAATAAAACAAAAGAGAGAAAAGAAAAAAAATAGGAAAAAAAAAGTTCACTTCCAGGGTTGTCTCTGCTGTCACTGGTAGACAGTGTGTGGAGACAGAGCCCAGATCTGTGTTGATTTATTCTCCCAAGTCAGATGTACTTTATGACAAATTAGTGGATAATCTCAGGGAGTCTGAACCTTTGTTTCCCCTGAAGTTTAGGCTGGATCCTAGCTGTGAGGCTGAGACCAGACCAATTCAGCCCATGTTCAACCATTAGTGTACCTTCTGTGGGCTTTCACTCAGCTGGGAGCTGCTAGATGGACCCAGCAGTTTTTCTGAGTTCTGAGCTCAGTTGGCCCCTCTCCAAGGTGGCTCCTGGCCAACCGCTTTCTCCTGTGGGACAACTGAGCCCTCAGCACCCACCCCCAGTTAGTGCAGTCCTTCACATCCACTGTTTTCTTCCACTCATGTTTTCCCATGGAGGCCTCTGGTGTTACCAACAGCCACTCTGTATCTGCAAGTAGGGACCCAGGGAGAAGGCTCCACTGGTTACCTCTGTCATCTTCATTGAAGTTTGCCTCTTTGCTTTCCCTGTGGGCTTCAATTCTCACTTTAGATCCTTCCTGGGTCCAGGGGACACAATTCTTTCCTTCTTGTCTTCCTTGCATCGCTATATTCCAATGTCTGGATGGAAACTCTCAGAGAAGCTCTTTCTATGCTGCTTACTGCTTTGCTATCTTCTCAAAAGTCTCCCCTATGTTTTTCACAGTTGTCTTTCTATCTTTGGTCACCAAACATCAGTTGTTGAACACCTAGAAGAGAAAATCAGTGACATTAATATTGCAGATGAAGCAGTGAGCTGAGCCATCATAATCTCACCTGAATAGCAAGTACTTTGAAATATAAGGTATAGCCAGAGGACTATTATTCCTTTCCAATCATGGTTGTTTTAGTCACTGAATTCCTATAGAATGCTAACAAGCAACAGTTATATAGTTTTACAGAGAAAACTTGAGATCAAAAGCCACACATGGTATTCCAGCATGACAATCACAATATCTTTGAAACACATTTAAATATCCATCTTAGAATAGAACAGAGTGAGACACATAACATATACATCAAAGAAGGCTTTTTTTGGGGGGAGCAGGTGGTCTCATGTAGCTGAAGCACAAGAGAAAGGCAGATATGTGAATCTAAAAGAAAAGGCTATCACTATAAACAACTCCAGCTTTACATTTTGGAAGACCTGTGCATCTGGAAGGCATGAATATGTTTAATACATCATGAGATTAAAAACAATGAATTGTCATAGCTAAATGGAAAGTTTGTTTCTTAATTTAGTTTTGTACCAAGAGCATTAATTGTCTTATTTATGGAAAACTTAACCTTTTGATGACCTCCAATGTAAACATGTCACAATAATATATTTTAAAACATTTATTAGAGTGTCTCTCATAGGGCTATAGGCACCACTGGGGCCTCCTTAATGAACACAGGCTAGAATAAGATTTTTCCAGGCAGCCACTCTTTTATTAACCAAGGGGAGTCCTGTCCAGAAGCTACCTTCTTTAAGGGATCTCTATTTAACAATCTTAAAATGTTTTTGATGACCTATGAGAACCAGATCCTAATAACTTACAGTTTGCACATTATTTTGATCAATGAAAGATACCTGAGTCATTGTAGACAGACAACAATATGCATTACATTTGTAAAACCAATCTTTTTTTTTTCAAGTAAAACCAATCTTGACCTTAACAAATTTTTGATTAGGTAGTGACCTGGGTGGAAGCATGCCCTTAGTTCTAATGACATCTGTAAACCAGATTAAATTATAGACAAATTTTTAAAAATTCAAAAAGGAAAAAATTGTTGAGCTCAAACAAAACAGCTGTAAGTATGGTAACTAGTTACAAATTGGAGAGACTGATAGACAAAGTCACATGAGAAAATTTATTTATAAAACTAGAGTGGACTCAATATATTTGGCTAGGTTGAATTATAATTTTTTAGTTTTTAAATTTGTAACTATAAATAGACTAGTCAGAAATATTTGTAGGTCAATTAACAGAAATCTCTTGTAATAAAAATCAGAATAAAACTTTTGCACCTGTGAAAGCAAAGACAGTTTTTAAGATGGACCCTAGGCTGATGATTTATTTTATTGGAATATCCAGTCATACAGGATACTCATTGTTTTGATAGCCATAGTTGTTGAATAGTCACAGCTGATGGCTGCTGTTCTGATAACCACATGTAACTCTTCCCTCTTAATGGGATAGGCTGTTAAATTTTAACTCTCTCTCTCTTGCTTTCTCTGTGTGTGTGTGTGTGTGTGTGTGTGTGTGTGTGTGTGTGTGTGTTTGTGTGTGTAGGCCAGCTTTGGGTGTAAAAAGAGATTACCTCTGACAATAGTGGCCATCCTGCGAGATGTTCTGGAGATGAATCATGATGTGAGCCAGTCCTCTGGGGACTGAGGCTGTGCCTATTTTTAAATATTTTTCTAATTTAAAGTTGTTATTAAACTCATAAGGTTCCCTAGGAATGTTTAGTTCTATCATTGAACTTATCTGTGTTACAAAAATCAGTCAGTCTTGCCCTGTGCTGTAAAAAGCAATCAGCATCATTCTTAAGGGGAGAGAAGAGTTAATGTCCAGATCTGTTTAAGGACAACAGGCAGATAAATCTGGACTAAAACTTGTACATCTATTTTTTGAGAGTTTCAGGATTAAATACAGACCAATTTTTTAGAATGTGGCCCAGAGATAAATGAAGATCAGTTTCACTTTAGAAGGGTCCCAGGGAGGAGAAATTCACCATTCTGGAAACTTGGCCTTGAAATTCAGCAGCCAAGGAAGAGAGAATTACCTTTACAAACACTATTGCAAACTGTTATTTGTCAGCCGGGTGTGGTGGCTCATGCCTGTAATCCCAGCACTCGGGAGGCTGAGACAGGCGGATCGATGTGAGTTCAAGACCAGCCTGGGCTACAAAGTGAGCTCAAGGCCAGCCTGAATGGCATAGTGAAACCCTGTCTCAAAAACAAGGCTGGAGATTTCACTCAGCAGTCTAAGTGCCTGCCCAGCAAGCGCAAGGTCATGAGTTCAATCCCTGGTGCCGCAAACAAAACAAAACAAAACAAAACAAAACAAAACAAACTGTTATCAGGCACAGGGCCATGTAGAAGGAACAGAAGAGTGACTCTAAGTAAGAACTAAATGCTAACCATCTCAGATGCAGAAAGACAAGATTGAGAGCTCTCACAGGGTGAATCTCTAATCCTTAGCAAAACATGCCTCCAGAGACAAAAGTTATGATTGACTTCAACTGTATTGCCAAACATAAAATGAAACCAATAATCAAAGGACCTGAATGGATGCTTTTTAACCTTTTGAAAGAGAGTGAGAGAAAAAATAAAAGTGTTCCAATTATATTTTTCAGGGCTTACTTTCTAATAGATAACTCTGAATCAAAATTCTAAAATCCTAGCCTGCAAAAGAGATCTATCACCTCCAGAGACAGACAGAGACAGGTAATAGTCCAGAGGAAATCTTGGCTCTAGGGCAAAGAGGTCATCAAGACATTTTGATTTTTCTATCTAGTCATCTCTACAGGAGTGCTGGCCAGGCTCTATTTAAACTCACTCTAAAAATAACTATCTCCAGGTATTTGTAATACACTTAAGAAACTTACAGATTGAAGTCTGTACACACTGTGTCTCATTAGAAGTTAATAGTTGATTTAAAAGTAACATAGCAACCACAGGGTTGTCTGACTCTGGCCTATGCATGTGGTATGAGACCAGTCCTGCTCCCATCCAGATCTGACTGCCATCACCACAGTAGCCCTCCTACTCATCTCAGTGTTACATCTCTCTAATCTAGTTCATAGATCTGAGTAAGTCTTCTAAAGACCTCAGAGTTCTTGTCAAGATCTGAAAACTTTCCTAGATCTTGTCTGATCTGTTTTAGGTCACTGAAAGAAAAGGGGCGTATGCACTCAGGTAGTTCTAAATTTCCCATTTACTTCCTATAAGGGATATTGTCCTTGAGGAACTTGAACAAAATCATTTAAGGGTGGATACAGCCTTGTGGAGGCTTTAATTATGGCTGGCCCAGAAGCTCCAGTCTTAGGACCTGAAAGGCAAGTTGAGGAAGCCTCAGGCTTGGTAATAGCAGATGCCTTAAAGGCCAGAGCTAGCTGGTTTTCCTGTGGCTTATATTTACATTTGAATACAAGTAGGATTATTTCTTTAGTGCAAAGGAAGTCTAAACATAAGGCAATTTTGACCATTTCTCCTCTTTCTTATGGTACAATTCTAGTTGTGAAATAGCATCATAATCAGTATTTCCCTTTGCATTAATAGTCACATTTAAAGAAGGAAGAATTGCTTAGCACTAAACCATTGCTTTCTAGTTCTTTAAAAGAGGGCTGTAAATGTTTGATTTAAAAAATTTTATTTTTGACACCAATGATTGTAATATTTGCAACTTCTCCTTACTCAGGGGCCATAGATTAACCCATACTAGTTCAGTAACTTTCCATTGGGCTTATACATTGACTCCAGGAGTCCCAGTATAAAGAGTCCCTATACTTAAAGAGTTTTTTCCACCTCAGCCTTTCCTGTAGGTGGGACTACAGGCATGTGCCACCACACTCAGCCTAGTTGAGGGAAACAGAGAGGAAGAAGCTGCTTTTCAGTTTCATGGCTCTAGTACTGCCTTGCCATGGCCACCTTATTCTTGCCAGCGCAGATCCTATGCTGCCATTGCCACTTCTGTCACCATCACCCCCAAAAGCAACCATACTGCCATTGTGGGCGCATTACATCAGTTTTTAAAAATTCTGGAGGTGTGGGCCAAGAAAGAGTCTCTTCACAGGTCTCATCAGTACACTATATTTTCTGAACCACCATTGGGAAATGAGGTTCAAGAACATCTTGCATAGCCACCTTCCAAAACAGCCTGTTGGTATTTAGACATACAAGATTCAGAATGTTTTATCGTTAGTCTGGAGTCACAGACTGAGGAGTTTCTTTAAAATTCTCACCTGGCTCTGGGTCTCCCCCAGGAGCCAGTGACACAGTGGGTGGTTTTTCTTTTTCTTTATATTTTTCTCCCTTGTCCTGTTCTAAAACAGAAACTTTGTGGGTGCTAGTACTTAATGGATCTAAAACAGATTTTTACCAAGCTCCAAGCCGAGAAAGTCTCAGGAGAAAGTTTCACCTCTGCCATGAGCTCTCTTTCATTTTTTTCCTTTTTCCCCCCACCTTACCCCAATTTTAAGTGTCCAAAGTTCCCACTTGTAGGAACCAAAGCTTGTACTTATTTTCTGTAGTATTTTAGAGTTACTGCTAGCTGGTACTATGCACTTTGCCTTCTTTTTTTTTAAATTTTTTTTATTTTAAAGAGAATAGAACAAAACAAAACAGAACAAAAAAAAACAAAAGAAAACAGAATAAAGTCAAACACAATACAGCATTTCAAAACAGAGTACAGAAAGCTACACAGGTCTTCAAAACATAACAACAGGAGATTAACTATGGCTACCCCAGTGTCTCTTGGTTTCCTCAAAATGGTTGTTCATACATTTACAGACAATAAACTCAAACAAAACAAAGAAATACAAAACCAGATAAAACAAAAGAGCACTACAGGCCATCAAGTCGGCAAACAAGAAACCAGAAATGGCTACCGTAGTGTCCCATTTTTCAAAAGAGCTGCTCCTATTTTCTCACATATTGCAATCAAATTGTAGGAAAGGGACTTAAACCAGTCAAATCAAAGAATAAAAGCACTGTTGGACTTCAGAACCTTTTTTCCATATTTATTGGAAATTTTCTCTTATTGAGTCTTTCAGTTTCTTACACTAGGGAGACAATGCAGTGTTTACACATGTGGGTTTGGTTTATTTCACTTATGAGTATGGTCTCAAGTCACATCCATTTACCTATAAAAGCCTCAAGGTGATCATTTTTTATAGGTGAATAGTACTCCATTGTTTAAAAGTACCATATCTTCCTTATCCAATCCTCAGTTGATGGGCATTTGGGTTGTTTCCAAGATTTGGCTATTACAAATTGTGCTGCTATAAACATGGGTGCACATATATCACTGTGGTAAGATGATTTCACTTCTTCTGGGAATATGCTGAGAAGCGGAATAGCTGGGTCAAATGGGACTTCCAGTCTTAGCTTTTTGAGAAACCTCCAGACTGACCTCCACAGTGGTTGCACCAGTCTGCACTCCCACCAACAGTGGAGAAGGGTTCCTTTTTCCCCACAGCCTCTCCAGCATTTATCGTTGGTGGTTTTCTTGATCTTGGCCATTCTTTCTGGAGTGAGATGAAATCTCAGAGTTGTTTTAATTTGCATTTCTCTAATGACCAAT
>RJWT010040795.1:0-12433 GCA_004365215.1 Cuniculus paca
TCCACCTAGCCATAACCAAAACAAATCTATACCCAGACATATAATAATCAAGATCCCAGAAATTCAATTCAAGCACAGAATATTAAAAGCTGTTACAGAAAAGAAACACATCACCTATAAAGGAAAACCCATCAGAACCACAGCAGACTTCTCAACACAAACCATCAAGAAGAGGCTGGAGTGAAGTAATGCAAGTCCTGAAAGAAAACAACTTCCAACTCAGACTGATGTACCCTGCAAAACTTTCCTTCAAACTTAATGGAGAAAAAAGACACTTCCATGACAAAGAACAACTCAAGGTATTCATGACCACCAAACCAACCCTACAAAGAATACTAAAGGGCATTCTAGAGAGAGAGAAAAAGGACCTTGGTCTCAGGAACAATGTCAGAGGGGGACCATCAAGTGGGGCCAGTCGATTGAATGGAGAGGAAAAATATGGAGCCAATGGCAGGAAAGTAGCATGGCAGAGACACTACAGTGCAAGAGGGCCTCAAGGCACTTATACAAAGAAACAGAGGCATAGTGGATCAGGAGACAGGATCCATCAATATGCTCTATGCAAGAAACACATTTAGCTAGAAAGAAAATTCATAGTCTGAAAGTCAAAGGAGAGAGAATAATGCCCTATGTGACAGGGAACCAGAAAAAAAAATAGGGGTAGCCTTCCCATTAATTGCAGAATGGGTAAGAAAGACATGGTATTTTTTGTGGTGGAAACCTACTCAGCTATAAAGGAAGATGATCTTAAGGTTCTTGTAGGTGGATAGAGGCAACTGGTGATCATGCTCATGGATGAAATGGTTCAGAGTCACATGGGTGAATTTTGTGTTGTCTCCATAGCATAATGAAGTAAAGGTGTTAGTGGGATCCAAAATGCACAATACATATTGGGAAAGTCAAAGGGGAGGAATTATCTAAAAAGGGAAGGAAGTGGCCACTGTTAATCTATTATCATGATTTGAAACTCATATGGTCTTCAGGAGACAGGATCCATCAATATGCTCTATGCAAGAAACACATTTAGCTAGAAAGAAAATTCATAGTCTGAAAGTCAAAGGAGAGAGCACAAGGCCCTATGTGACAGGGAGCCAGAGGGGAAAAAAAATAGGGGTAGCCTGCCCATTAATTGCAGAATGGATAAGAAAGACATGGTATTTCATGGGATAGAAACCTACTCAGCTATAAAGGAAGATAACCTCAAGCCTCTTGTAGGTAGACAGAGGCAACTGGTAATAGTGCTCATGGATGTAATGGGTCAGAGTCACAAGGGTGAATTTTGTGTTGTCTCCATAGCATAAAAACCTAAAGGTGTTAGTGGGATCCAATATGCACAATACATGTTGGGAAAGTCAAAGGGGAGGAATTATCTAAAAAGGGAAGGAAATGACCACTATTAATCTATTATCATGATTTGAAATTCAGATTGTATTCATAGTTCTGATTAGTTTCATTTTATTCTGATTTGTTTGATTTTATTCTACTTGATGGCATGGAAAGCTATTTTAAAGATAACAAAATATATAATTGCAGCCATCAAGGATGTTCAATTAGCTTATTTAGAAACCCTGTATGGCTTTCATTGTTTGTTTTGATTGATTTTACTCTATTCTGTGTGGCTTGATTGTAATATGTCTGAAGGTGTAGGCAACTATTCTGAAGATAACAAATATTATGGTAGCCAATGCTGTTTTGCTAGTATCTTGAAATTCTGTATTGCTTACATTGTTCTGCCATGTTTGTTATATTTTGTTTTGTTTCTACTGTTTTAATTTGTTGTATTTTGTTTGATTTTACTTATCCCTGATGGTATGGGCAGGTATACTGCAGATAACAAGAGGCATTATGGTAGCCTTATCAATTGCTTTCTACCCTGTTTAAAAGTCATGTACCATGTTCATTGCCTTGTTTTGATTGACTTTACTCTGTGTTATTTTGTTTGGCTGTATTCTTTTCAAAATAAATAAAATAAAATAAAAGATTTAATTTTTAGCTGGAAACATAGTCATCTGAGTGACAGGCTAAACTTGTAGTTCAGTGAAGTCTCTTGCCAAGTATTGAACCAAAAGGATGTAATCAAGTGATTTGTGTGTGGCCATTTGTGGACTGCAGGGGAAGAGAACAAGAGGTCGACAAGAAGCAAGTCCTCCCTTCAAGTCGGCACCATGCGTGCACCACTGGGGGCAGAGCCCCTTCTGGCACACGGGCTAGGAAACAAGAAGAGTCAACACACCCATACACACTGTAAGTGACCAGCTGATCTGGAGAAACACAGGCTGCAATGATAGCTATTGAGGTAAAATACAATTTAATGCTTGTAGTGTCCAGTGTTTTACTGACTTCGCAGGTCTATATTAGTCAAGGTTTTACTAGAGAAAACAGATATAACATGAGATATAAAAATGTATAAGAAATTACAAGGTTGGCTTATGATGGCCAGCCACAGAGTCAAATAAGGAAGTGTGCGGAGGGTGTCTGCACGCCGGAGGTTGAAGGATTCAATCCAAAGTCTGGAGTTCACCCCAGAGACCCATGCAAGTCCGCACCAGCAGGCCAATGGGTCTGCAACAAAAGGCTGAAGGGTGTACATTGGAAGGCTGAAGAGTCTACTCCAGAAAGCTGAAGAGGCTACACTGGAAGCCAGGAGATGAAGCCAAGCCAAAGGTGAAAACTGGAGCTCCTCCAAAGAATGAAATTCATTCATCCTTCCTCCTTCCCTTTTATACAGTCCAGGTGATGAGCCACCCTAGGATGGGTCTTCTACACCCTAGGGTGTAGAATTGTTTTATACAGTCCAGGTGATGAGCCACCCTAGGATGGGTCTTCTACACCCTAGGGTGTAGAATTGTTTTATACAGTCCAGGTGATGAGCCACCCTAGGATGGGTCTTCTACACCCTAGGGTGTAGAATTGTATTTTACCTCAATAGCTATCATTGCAGCCTGTGTTTCTCCAGATCAGCTGGTCACTTACAGTGTGTATGGGTGTGTTGACTCTTCTTGTTTCCTAGCCTGTGTGCCAGAAGGGGCTCTGCCCCCAGTGGTGCACGCATGGTGCTGACTTGAAGGGAGGGCTTGCTTCTTGTCGACCTCTTGTTCTCTTCCCCTGCAGTCCACAAATGGCCACACACAAATCACTTGATTACATCCTTTTGGTTCAATACTTGGCAAGAGACTTCACTGAACTACAAGTTTAGCCTGTCACTCAGATGACTAATTTAGTTAAGCTTGTCTCACTCAGATGACTAATTTAGTTAAGCTTGTCTCAAATTGACACAATCAATCAACCACTACAAGGTCTAAAGCCAGTAATCTGATCATCTATTCAGAGGATAACAATATGCAATGTAGCATCTATGGGGCGGGGGGAGGTCTCCTTCTGAATGTGGTAGCCATTGTTAATTCCCTATCATCTTGTTTTGAAATCCTATATCATTTTCATTGTTTTGTTGGGTTGGGTTTTATTCTGTTCTATTTTATCTGATGGTATGAGTAGTTACTTCAAAGATAACAAGATATATTATGGTAGTTTTTTTGGATTTACTATTATCTTGTTTTGAAGTCCTGTATTGTGTTCATTGTTTTGTTTTTATTGGTTCCATTCTGTTCTGTTTTGTTTGATTTTTACTGTGTCTGATAGTATGGAAAGCTATTTTGAAGACAGCAAAAGGCCCTATAGTAACCATTGTGATTTCCTATTATCTTGTTTTGAAGTCCTGTGTCACTTACACTGTTTTGTTTTGATTGGCTTTATTCTGTTTTATTTTGCTTGGTTTTATTCTCTTTAAAATAAAAAAAAAATTTTTAAAAAGAGATTGTGTGCTACATCTCGAAGTCTTCCTGTCCTCTCCCACTATTGGAATGCAGGTCTGCCAGTTACAATACAAGTAGTTCCCTTAGACTTTCAGGGCCTCCATGCTGAGTATGATGAAGTTAATAGACGGGAGACTGAGGTCCTGGAACTGATGAGGGGAACTGCCCTCTGACTCTCATCTCTGGATGTTTTACACAAGAGAAATGTATTTCTTTAGGGTTTAAATCAAACTTATGTGTCTTCTATCATTCAACAGAAATCCTAATTTTAGCCAACATAGTCACCAGAAGGTGCTAAGCAAGAGTGCGGAAATGTTAGATTAGTATAGGGCTCACTGGGCCATTGTGGGCCCCAGGAATGGCAAACTGCATCTCTTTTTCATTGGGACTGGTAAATCAGGAGATGACCTTGGAATGTCTTGATTGTAGCACAACATTTGAACATAGCAATTAAGTGGGACATTTAAAAAAAGATTAGGTAGATTCTAAGCTGCTTAACCAAAGAGAATTAATGTAGCAAACTGAAACGCAATATAGCATTCTGGTCATTGGTGTCAGACCTGGATTTAAGTCTCAGCTCTGCCAATTATAACCATGACCCCAGAAACAAGCATTTTCCAGTTGAGCGCATAGTTCTGGCCTGATCATTATTTTCTGCCAGTATCTTTAATTAAAATACAACAAGCTTGATGGGGCAAATTCTGTGGACTGACTTGCTCAGTTTCTATTCTATCCTCTTTCTGGAAAGCAAAATAGTATGTATTTTAGATTTTCTCACAGCTTGGTTTCTGTATATGAATTATGTTGCTCCTATTAGATTTATTCTTGAGGATTTGAGGTATGAAAACAAAGCAAAAGCTATACATATCCTTTCAAGTGACCTTTCCTTGCAAGCAAGCTCATGGAGAGAAACTCTTTCAGTAGCATGGCTCTAGAGTTCAGTCTTGTGATTCTTAGGAAACAAAGGCTAGATTCCAGCACCAAGTCACAAGGTTTTTGACTACAAAGAGGTGATGTGGAAGGCAGTAATGCGAAGGCAGTGCCAACAACTTTTAGTCTGTCTTCATGATGGCAGGAGTGACTGCAGTCACGAACCCAGAGATGACTCTCCCATAGTCAGCTCTACTGTGTTGTTTGTTCTAGGAGTCATTTCTAGAGGCAAAGTCTAAAATCTGTTCTTCCACTAATTTATAAGCACCCAATTCCCTGTATTAAATATTTTCTGTCTAAAAATACCTAAACTTTCCTGCACTTATGCCTGTGGGCTAGGGGTTAAGAATGTCTAAGATTAGGGCTGGGGGTTTGGCTCAGCGGCATAAGTGCCTGCCTGGCAAGTGCCAGGTCATCGGTTCGATCCCTGGTACCCAAATAAAGAAATAAAGAATGTCTAAGATCTAGACATGGTTCTATCATTTTTCTGCCCTACATACCTGATCTACCCTTTGAGAAATAACAATTCCTGTCCTGGAATCTTCTGTGAGAAATTACCACACTGTGTAAACCTTAAGCTACTATCAATTGTTACAAAAGTCTGTGTAAAAGAATTTATATTCTCACAATTATCTAACTGGGAAGTTTCTTGGTTTTTTTAGCATTAAATGTTAACTTTTACTTGAAAATGTACACATACCTGTCAGAAAGTAAAGTACGAGTATATATTCAGGCAAAGAGTTGAACATTGAGTTAATTGCCATGAAGAAAGATTTATAGTAAAAATTTAAATTAGACCAAACTATTTATATGTTAGCATGTTTGTTTACTGATCTCAACATAGATTATTCCATTCCTGAGACCTCATATATTTGGACTTGACTCATTTGAAATAAACACAGTTTAAATAGCCTAACACAAATCCACACTAGTCAATATGATCTCTTTATTTAATCCTTCACAATTTTACAGTAACTTCTAAATCATTTTGGAATTGCTGTTTCAAAATTACTGGAGATTTCATAATTGGCAAGCCATTTCTTATTCTTTGGGTTTTTGTGACTCTGTATTCTGGTTCACTTCTTACCTCTCAGACCACACATTCTGTCTTTTTCAGGGACCAGATTCCTCTGCCTATTGTTTAAATATAGAAATTCTTTAACATTCAGTTATCAGAATTTCTCATCTTACTCTGCTTTGCCTGGTCATTTCAAGAACTACCTTTCATCGTCTAATTTATGACTTCCAACTTGAAAATTTCAGATTTAACCTTTCTGTAACTTCTAGTCTCAAAATCTAAATGCCCATAATTTAAATTCATTCTCTTCCACCCAACTTCTTCTCTTCTTATTTTCTGTTAACATCATCATTCAGGCACTAGTTGAAAGCTTGCATAGCCTTTTTTTTTTTTTTTTTTTTTGCAGCACTGGGGATTGAACTCATGACCTTGAGCTTGCTAGGCAGGCGCTTAGGCCACTGAGCTAGATCCCTAGCCCTAGCCTTTTTTTTAATTCTCTCCTCCACATCAAGTTAGCTTCCAAGTCCTAGACCTTGGAGGTACGTGTCTTTCGGCCTCTCTTCTCCCTTCTGACCCTGCATGATTCATCTCTCATTTGAAATCCTGAATGATCTATCACTTCTCTAATAATTTCTGTATGCCACCACAATAATCCTTAACTCAAAAGCTTCTGATACTTAAAAAATCAATATATGGTACATATGTACATATATATGTACAGTCTTCATATATTCATATGCACATAAATATACATGTATGAAATGATTAGCTAAAGATGTAATGCAGAAGAAGGCTCTTTTGCTAATAACAAGAGCTAAAAATTTTAAGAATGGCCTTCACAATAAATATGCAAAATTTATATAAGGAAAACATTAAAAATACTTTTACTGAAAGCCTTGAAGTAGAGGTGATAAACTCAACATCATAAGAATATCAATTCTCCCAAGTTGGTTGACAAAATTAACATGATTCAAAGATGGATATACATTGAAAATGAGAACATACATATAACCAAAAATCTGAAGAATAAAGCATTGAGGGGCTAGTCTGACAAGCTATTAAACACTGTAGAGTCACATGCCAAAAATTCCCTATGAGTAATTTCAAATGACAGGTGACAAACTAGGAAGAGCTATTCTAACCCATATCACACACAAGAGTAATAACCATAATATGGCAACTGTTTCCACATGGGGAAAGTGAGAAGCCCAAAATTCCAATTTAAAAAATGAGCCAAAATTAAACAAACAGCTCATGGGAAAAGGAATAGTCCTTAAACATAAAAAACTGTTCAATCTGAGTCACAAGAAAAGAAGTACAAGGTTCTGCCATGGGGATTGGGAAGAGACTCAGCAAGAAGACAAATCACACCTTCCTGTGAGCCAACCAGGAAACCAGAAGAGGATCTCCCCACTCTGCCCCCGGTAAGCAACTGGTTGATTCCGAGGACTCAGGGTGAGATGACAGCAACTGAAGTGAAAGGAATAGTTTGATGCTTGTATTGTTTGAGTGACTTTGCAGGCCTGGGGCTGGTGGTCTGGGCATCTATTTGGAGGATGGCAGTGTGCACTGTGGCAACTGTGGGGGATGTCCTTCTGTCTTGTTTTTGAAATCCAGTGATTTGTTCCATTTTACTATTTTGTTTTATTCCTGTATCTGATAACCTGAGCAACTATTTTGAAGATAACAATATGCAGTACAACAACCATTGTTAAATTTCTATCATCTTGTTTGAAAACCTAAAAAAAAAATACAAATTAAGACTACACCAAAACACCACTTCTCAACTTATCAGGTTGATAAAAATCTGAATTTGACAAACAGAAGCCACTGTTGGAAACATTGTGGAAGGTATTCAGTCTTGTTTCCTTGCATGTGCTAGAAATTCAGATGACTAGAGAGGAGTCAATCTAAGGACTCGCAGTGTAAACCAAGACTACCTGAGAGTTCAAAAGGAGACAGTACACTATGATTTGGATAGATGCTCTGAGAATGTAGATAAAATAAAACTACAGAAAATGGAGAAGCCACATGTAAACAGTCTTTCAATTCTGTGACTCATATTGGTGTTGGTAGAAGGGGTGATTTTGATGAGAGCGTTGTATGTGTGGCACAAGGCAATGTAAACTTATTATGTGATATTCTAGTCTTGTCATCCTCAGATCCCTGAAAACATGTATTCTCAGAAGAAAGCTGCTACCAAAATAAAAAGGAAGATGATAAGTTGATGGAGACCACTATGAAGTGGCTCTGAGCAGGATTTTAAATTAACCAATTGGCTTTCTATGTTTACTTGTGGTCTGCCCCAGGCCTAGATGCCTTACCTAGAGACGGGCAGTGGATTCATAGTAAGTGAACCTCTCTCTATGAACCACTGGCCCCAGCTGATGCCTGTAGTGACCTGTGATGCCGTGAGGCCTCAAAGGACAGGACAAGGCCATAGCTGAGGCCACCTGGCTTCCATTCCAATTAACTAAATAGAGACTATAACTGCAGGTGTCTCACTCCTGCAGTAAATGTTAACCTGGAGATAAGGCAATTCTCCTAATTAGCATAACTTACTACTAGAGGAAGTCTGTGTACTAACTCCCAAGGTTCTGAGCTTTTCTCAGTATTCCTTTCCTTTGTTTGAAAAACAAATACAGTCACCCCAGAGAAGTTCTTTGTCTCAGCCCCCAGAATCCTGCTAGAGGGTTTTGATCTTCTTGGAGCTTCTTATGGTTAATACATTGTGTCAACTTGAGAAGTTTAGAAATTTAACTGAGAGACTCAGCAGGGAGCCAAGGTTCTTACTTTGTAAATATCCTCATACTGTGCAAAGGAGGGCAAGGACATTTTGTGAGTGTTACACCCACCCTGAAGGTGGGGGGGGGGCTGTGTACAATTTAAGGGTAGAGAGGAGGCTTGCCTTTTGTCTCTTTTGCTCTGGCTGCCGCCTTGTAGTGTTGCCTCAGTGTATGCCATCCTGCCTTGGAGCCAGCTGATTATGGACTGAATCTCCAGAAACTGTGAGCTAAATAAACCTTTCCTTGCTTCACTTTGGTGTCAGGTGTTTGTGTCAGCAACGAAGAAAAAGTAACCAAAACAGAATTTGGTACCAGTGGAATGGGGTCTTTGCTGTAACTATACCTGACCATGTGGTTCAAGAGCCTTTGGGAATGGCTTGTGGGAAGAATTTGGAAAGGTTCAGAGCTATCACCTAAATGCATAGTGCTGGAACACCTTAGGCTGTTCTGTAGGGGAGATTCTGGTCAGAGCTCAGGAGAACAGAAGGCGGATAGAAACCCTGCTGGTAAGAACCAGACTTGGGAGGTTTCTGCAGGGAAAAAGGACTGCATTGGTTGTTGGACTCCACACCATGTGTATTATAGCTTGGCAGAAATTTTGTCTTCATTTTGCTCGTGTCCAGAGACTTTGCCTGAGACTGAGATTAAGGATGGTGGGTTGATTAATCTGGCAAAAGAAATATCAAGGCAGTCGAATGTTGAGGCCGTGGCATGGCTATTGTTGGGGGCTTTTAGCCAGATTTATATTGCAAATCAAGAGCACAGAGCCCAGCAGGGTGATTTGAAATGTAAGTTTGGCCAGAAAGGATGCTCCAATAAAGCTATGGATTGTAAAGATAAAGTTGAGAGCTCGATTGCTGAGGAAAAGAGAAATAGAAAAGATGGCCTGAAGGCAGTGCAAAAAGCAGTGTCTCAAACCTTTGCAGCCTCCAAACTGCAAAGGTGAAAGACTTTGCCTTGAGGACAAAGCCTCAGAGCACCATGTTCCAGAGTGGTGGCAGAGGCCCCAAGAGGTTCCAGAATGGTGGCAGCATAGAGAATCTGTTCCTCAGAATCAGGCTCAGAGTGCCCAGTGATCCAGGCAGTCAACCCCTACAGCCAAGAGAGAGGAAAACCTGGCTACTGCTCCAACTAGCAGCAGACCGCAGCATCATCCACATGGTGCTGGTTTTAGGTGCACATGGAATGCACAAGTTCTGAGATTGAAAAGGCTTCCACCCTGATTTCAGAAGGCCTGGGAGGCCAGGTTGCGTGCCCCTGAGCGGGCATTATGTGAAACTGTGAGGGTGAAGCCAAAGATGCACTGGAGACCCCAGAAGTTTGGAAAAGCCAGGAATGTGGATCATCGGAGGAAACCTGCAATAGGGGAGCAGAGCCAGCACAAAAGAGATGCCACAAGATTGGTGACCACTAGAAGAGCCATTGGGGTGGAACCATACAAGCACATTGGAGCTCACAATTTGCCACAGATTGCTTCAGAGGCTGGACAAGCAGCTATAGGACTTAACATTTACCCTGCTGGATTTTGGACTTGTTTTGGTCCCAATGCTTTGTACCCTCCTGTTTGTAACTTTTGGAATGAAAATGTTTGTCTTGTGCCCTTGCATGTTAGAAGTATTTAACTTTGTTTTCATTTGTGCAGCTAAGAGTTTGCCTTACATTTCAGAGACTTGGGCCTTGGACTGTTCGGCAATGCTGAAACTGCTAGGACTTTGGAGACTCTTGCAGATGGACTAAATGCCTTTTGCATAGAGGGATGTGCATAAGTCTTTGGGTGTGCAAAGGACAAAATGCTATGCTTCTAATGTAATGTAATATAATGTAATGTTGACTGACTTACTGCTGGTTCTTAAGGAGTGTTAAAGTTGTATTATAATGTTCAAGTTGTAAAATGGTAAGAATGAGTATGTCTTGGTATCTGGAGGCTGATTTAAAGAAATATGCCTGGTTGCCAAGTTGACAAGGGGTGGATTCTTATGGTTAATACATTGTGTCAACTTGAGAAGTTTAGAAATTTAACTGAGAAGACTCAGCAGGGAGCCAGGGTTCTTACTTTGTAAATATCCTCATACTGTGCAAAGGAGGGCAAGGACATTTTGTGAGTGTTACACCCACCCTGAAGGTGGGGGGGGGGGCGGGTGGCCTGTGTACAATTTAAGGGTAGAGAGGAGGCTTGCCTTTTGTCTCTTTTGCTCTGGCTGCCGCCTTGTAGTGTTGCCTCAGTGCATGCCACCCTGCCTTGGAGCCAGCTGATTATGCACTGAAATCTCCAGAAACTGTAAGCTAAATAAACCTTTCCTTGCTTCACTTTGGTGTCAGGTGTTTGTGTCAACAACGAAGAAAAAGTAACCAAAACAGAGCTCTAAAATCATACCAGTTGTCTTTTTTATTTAAGCCTTCACAGTCCACTTCTTTGGGAGGTTATAGGCCTGATCTGCCTGCAATATTGAGGAAAACCCCATGGTCCTGACTTGAAGTGAAGCATCGACTGGGAATTCATAATAGCAAGGAAGCCTTGAAAGGTCAAGTCAAAAGGATGGAAGAGCCAACTTGGAAAAAGTGTATTTTCACCAATGCCACGTTGATTATTACAGTCTTATAAGTCTAGAGATCAAATACTGTCAGTCTCCCAAGTTTGTTCTTCTCCAATATTGTGTTACCTATTCTCAGTTTTTGCTTCTTCACGTAAGTTTTTGAATCAGATTGTGATTATCCACAAAATATTTTGCTGGGATTTTTATTAGAATAGTATTGAATCTATAAACCAAGGTGAAACTAACATTTTGACAATATTGAGTCTTCAAATTTATGAACATGAACTATCTCTCCATTTATTTAGCTCTTGGGTTTCTTTTATCAGAGTTTAGTGGTTTTTCTCATATAGATCTTGTACATATTTTGCTAGATTTGTACCTAAGTACTTCCTTTTGGAGAGTAATATTATAAATTATAGGAGGAGCTAAAGATGGCGAAACAGGAAGCAGCAGAGTTTCTCTGAGAGAAACAGTTCAGATACTGGAATATCACATCATGGAGAGGACAAGAAGGAAGCAAGTGGGTCCCCAGAACCAAGGAAGAATCTAAAATATGAATTGAAGCCCACAAAGAGAAAAAGAATTTAAACAAAGAAGAAGGTGGTGGCTGGCAGCGCCTCAGCCTGGAGCCGGATTCACCCAGCCAGAAGACCTGCTGAGCCTGGAGACACACAGTCACGGTTGTGGTCATGGTCGCAGCTGCAGCCAACCCCAGAGGTCTCTGTGGAGAGGCACGGGAGTGAAGAAGAGTGGCGGACACAGAGATCTGCGGACGTGGAGATCTGGGCTGGCTGTTGGCGAGTGCTTGGAATTCCACCACCCCCACCCCCACCCCAAGGGAGAGAGTGATCGGCTGGGCTCCATCTTGGAGTTGGGCAGATTACATAGCCGGGGGCCGAGACTGCTAACCACTTCTGGTGTCAGCATCAGGTTGTGGGCGAACCCGCGGAAGTTGCTTCCACTGAGGCCAGAAAAACCAGTCATTTGGGAGCTCCAGGTTGTGGGCAGACCCGCGGAAGCTGATTGATTGGAGATCTGTTCCCATGCGCATTTCAGCCAATATGGCGTAGGTTCCTAAACAGCTTAGATTCACAGGGCCTGACCAGGTCTGCTCCCATGCAAACCCCAGGTGGCTTGGTGCCTAGCTCAGTACAGAGACACAGGCACCCAACATCAGATATACATAGCCAGCACTGGCCAGAAAACACAAACAGTCAAGCTTCGGAGAAGTTGTGGCCAGTGCTGGGGTGCCTGGGACCACACTACTCCAGGGTGGAAGAAATCAGGAATATGCCAAGACGAAGAGGGAGAGGGCAATCTCTGGCATCCAACCCAAGCAGCACAATTCCACAA
>RJWT010040796.1:0-12419 GCA_004365215.1 Cuniculus paca
GGATGTGGTGGCTCACGCCTGTAATCCCAGCACTCAGGAGGCTGAGACAGGAGGATCATTGTGAGTTTGACACCAGCCTGGGCTACAAAGGGAGCTCAAGGTCATCCTGAATGGCACAGTGAGACCCTGTCTCAGAAAGATTAAAAAAAAAAGTGCACAGGTGAGATACCTGCTGGACTTTGGGGAGGTGGGCATAAATCAGGCAAGTTTCCTGCCATGGCAAAGATTTGCATCAATGACTTAAGCTCTTCTGCTATTCTCTTGATTAAAAGAGAACCTTAAGTATTTCTAAGATTGGAATTCCTTTCTTAGACTTTTAACAGTAAAAGCAATACAGACAAGGAAACAGAAGCTCCTTTTGAGGAAACAAGAATATCTAATCACAAACACACAGATAATCGTATAATAAGATTAGGCTGAAAAATCAGAATATTCTCAATGATAACATGAAATATAACCAATATTTACTGAGGACCTACTTTATGCTGGAAACTGTTCTAAGCATTGTACCTGTATTAACTACTTTGATACTCATAATAACTTTTTGGCCTATATGCCATTATCTCCATTGTATACATGCAGAAACTGAGGCACTGAGAGGAGTTAGTTGCTTGTGAAATATTAACTAGTGAAAGCCAGAATCCGAAATCAGATTTCTGCTCACAAATTAGCTACTGAAAAGTAATTTGATGCACTACGTAGACCTGATGAGATATAGTGCAACACAAGGAGTATGGTCAGAGAGTTGGAGGTCCAGTCAAGCTACCGATTGTCTCTGTGACTAAGTGACTTCTCTAGCATCTCAGACTCTTCAGCCAATGGAGAAAATGGTGAAAATGGCCTAGCAACAATGTATCCTTTACCTCTGCCTTTTTGAGTTCCTAAAAGGGAGAGAAGAGAAAGCCAGCCTCCATGAAATCCCATCCTAGAAGTGGACATTTCTTCTCTTTCTTCATAATGATAACTCTGCTGCTCTCAACAGTGGAGAGTTCCCCCAGCTCATCTAATTAATGTGCTCAGTGCAGAAGCCGTACAGATTGGTAACTCTCTATTTGTGCCAGTGAAAGTTCCTCTGTAGGAAACCAAGGGCATCATCAAACCTAAGAACATCAGGCCAGCTGCACAGTACCAGCACCCATTGGAAAACTGATCTCAGTCACCAACTATGAGAAACGGGTGGATGTGTGTCCTCAGTCAGCACCACTGCCCAGGGCAGCTGCTCCCTGAGCAGGAACCCCACACCTGCCATTAGCCAGGATCTACTCCTCCATGGTGGCTCCAGGATGAGACACTAGGAGGGGGTGGGCTGAGGCCTGAGAGAAGCCTAAGCTCTCTTTGGCTAAGTAGACTGGAAAACGTGAAATTAACACACATTGTTTATTTCACGCTCTCAGCCTTGCCTGCACAATAGCACAAATTAAATTCTGCACTAACCAGACGAGCAATTAGCCCACAGCGTAGATCAGGCTTTCAGCTGATTGCTGAGGCATTCCATTCACACTATTTATGAAGGGAACAAACTTACTGAAAATATTTTTGTAGAGATAATTTTTTCTGATACACATTTTCCCCCAATTTGCTGCATTACCCCCACACTTCCTGGTATTTGAGATGATTTGGCTAGGTTTTCAGAAGAGCAGTGTGTAGTTCATCAAAAAGAAATTCATCTTGGGTCAATACCCAGTAATTAGCATCATTTTCATTGAAAACGAAGCTGCTGTCATTTTGAAAAAAAAAAAAGAAAGAAAGAAAGAAAAAAAAGCGGTCTTTTCCCTCTACTTTGAAGGTAGCCTGTGGAAGGATCAGCGATCTTGTTGCATCTAAGATCAAAAATATCTTCAAATCTTAGTTTATTGCCTTTCATGCTGCTACATACCTAATTTCTCTCTTCTCTCTGTAAAAACAGGAGCCAAAGTTTTTAAGTATGTAGTATGAGGAAAACCCTACTCTGGGGGCTGCAAGTGTATTAACCGCACAAGGGAGGTGCTATCACTATTTTCATGTTAACAATAAGCCACAGTACAGCAGGGTAGGCAATTGGCCCACAGTCACAGAGTTTGTAAGGGTGGAAAGGGGATTCAAAGCTGAGCCCTATGTTATCCACGCTGGTAGATTCAGTGGCTTGAGAACTCTGTCACTTTTTCAGCCTTCCCAGCTAAAAGGCATCCGTGATCATTTTCAGACAGTCCTATCTGAAAGGTCTCTGGCATCAATCAATTATTTTGTTTTCCCTCCCTCATTTAGACCCAGCCCTTCATCGCCCTTGTCTTGGCCTCTGCACCATCTGCAATTCTTCCCCACCTCAGCACTCTTAGATGCCTTTGTGCCTGCCAAGCAGCACACCAGCTGGATCAGTTCTCCTAGAGTACTGCTTTGATTGTGATGTTCCTTTGCTCAGAAATAAATCCAACTTTGGGGATGGTGTTGGGCTTTTCAGAAATCCACACAGCCACCAACAACTGACAGCAATGAACGTGTACACATCCTAGAATTACTCAAGGTTTTTGTGTTATTTTTCTTTTCTTTTTTATTATTTTATTTTACTTTCTTGAGATAGGGTTTCACCATGTTGTCTAGAATGACCTCAAACTCTTGGGTTCAAGTGATCCTCCTGCCTCAGCCTCCCAGTGAGGTGGTACTACAGCTGTGTGCCTCGACACTTGTCCAAGGAGTGTTTTGGTGTTTCAGATGCGTCAAATTAGAATGTCCAGTGATGAGGCCTGACATTTGGATGTTTTTAAAAGCTATTAGTTTTTAACTCACCTCTACTTAGGAACCCCTAGATCCTACAGTGATGGGAGAATATAAAGCCTGTATTCCAGGCTCCGTGGCCATCCTGTGTGTGCACAAAACTCAACCAGTGGACATCCATGAAATTTTAGATGTTTCTTACCTGTCTGTGTCCAATTCCCTCATCTGTAAAATGAAGATGAAAGTATACATATCCCCTAGAAGCACTGTGAGGACACAATGAGCTAAAGTATCAGAGTGCCTGGGGCCCAGGATCCAGCCACACTGCCCAGATGTGCACACAGTCTTAGCACATAGTGCTCCCACCACTGCATTCCAATGTTCCCGTTCACCTTTTGATGCTGCTGCTCCTGGCCACAGTCCCTCGTTGTATATTCATTTCTCTCTCTCTCTCTTTCTCTCTCTTTATCCAAGACATGTGCAGAAATTCTAGAATGTTCTTTTTCCTCCCTGCTCTCATTCTCCAAGGAGATATAGAATCTGAGGTAAGGACTGAGTTTATATTATAACTGCTACCTTGGTACTTCCAGTGTCTGAAGCTGGCAAGGACACAGCAAAGGCTGTACAGGCCCCACCTGCAGGCTTCACCTGAATCTGATTTATTGTCCCACGTCTTCCTAAGCCAATAGAGTGTCAAGGGAAATGCCACTGCCTTTTCTATGCTATTTGCCTCTAAGCCCCTGCAGTGGTCCCATCAGCCTTTTGCTTCTTTCCAAATTAGCTGTTCTGTCTTGGCTTTCAATATCTGCCTGAGCTTTCCTGGTCAATGAGTCTTCATGTCCTTGCCCAGTTCATCTATGCCCTCTCACCCACAGACCAGGAGGTCACATCTTTCTGAGCACATCTTGAAAGTTGGGATGACTTTATATTTCTGTGATTTGAGCCCCAGCCACACTCTTGACTCTCCTTAAGGGCCAATGCTTGTGGTCTTCACTTACACCCCTGTCCAGTGGTGCCTTCTTTGAAGGTGTTGATACATCCACTCCAAAATAACGACCCGACCATAACTTGCTATGACACAGACTGATACAGTAAACATGTCAGTTAGATCCTTGAAAGCAGTACAAACCTACTTGCATCCCTTGTCTCCATCAGCATTAATAAACGCAAATTTATTTCCTATGAACACCTCATGGCACCTAGGAAAGTGTTCTTCATGAATCACTGCCAAGGAAATATTGACAAATGGCTAGTCGCAGTGGACCAAATTCTAACTCCTCCCAATGACATTGCGTTCTAGTTTGGACTGTGTGGCTTGTTCAGGCTAGGCAACTTTAACAAAGTTTAGTTTTCAGCCCTTCAATATAAATTAGAAATGAATTTTTTTTAACTCAAAACAATGATGATCATGCCTGTCAGAATGCAGGGTAGGCTACAACTCAGTGGGGGTGAAGAGAAGTCACCATGGAGTTCGGCAATACCAAATAAAGGTGAAAACACATGTATTCTAAAACCTAGAAGTTCTAGTTCTAGGCAGATCCTAAAGAAGAGTACGACAAGAACAATATTTATGGAAGCATTATTACAATGGCAAAAATGAGAATGAACCTAAATGTTCATTAAAAGTTGAATTGTTAAACAGAATATCCATTCACAGGAATATTATAGGGCCTAAGAAAACATGAACTATAGTCACATGCATAAAGGTAGATGAATATAATATCAAAGCCAGACTGTTTAAAAAAAAACACAATAACTTCATGATGAATAGAATTTAAGTGAAGCTTACTAAGGTGCAAAATTGTACCAAATGTTGTATAACAATAGATATAAAAATGGAGAAGGATAAACATCAAATTTAAAATAATGGTTACTTCTGATGAAAAGGAGGGATATGAACTGGATCATAATATAAGAATAAGTAAGTTATTATGTGTAATATTTTATTCTTAAATTGAATAGTGATTGAAATAATCTTCATTAAGCTATTAATTAGAATCCTAAAGTGTGTCTGAAGTATTTCATTTTGAAATAAGCAAAAAGTTAAAAAGAAGAAAAGTGAGGATTTGAGTACCTTCATTAAAAGGCCCTATGACCCATAGCAGGCTGCAGGGACAAGAGCAATAGACAAGGAGTAAATTATTTCTGTACTATAAAGAAGTCAGGGATTGATTTTGAACATATTTTGCTCACTTTGGTGTCAGTTTCCTCATCTGTACAGTTGGAATTAAAATATTCCTCCTGCTCTTGAGCTGAATAAGTGAGATAACTACTCTTAAAGTTCTGAGAATTATTTTTTAGCCATGTTAAGAAAAGCCCTGACACTGATGGGAGGGGAAAGATTAGGAAAATATATGTTACAGTTTATAACCTCCAGATATACACCCCATAATCTCATGTGCTCATAGGTGGGACTTTTCTGAGCTGACTGGATATAGGGTGTGTGATACTTGGATTAAGGGTGTGGTGACTAAATTGGTCCACTGGTTGGTTTAGCACAGTTCTGGGTGTTGATAACTGCAAGGCCCATCTTGGGTGTGGCATGGCTGGCACCATGCAAAAGGCTTGTAGCCTGAATTGGATAAAAGGGGAAGGGAGGCTTGCTCTTTGCTGCTTGCTACCTTTTGCCTGCCATGCCATGGACTGTTTCTCCTCTGTGATATCCCTCTGTCATGCTGCCCTGCCTTGGAGCCAATTGACTATAAACTGAAACCTTTACAAACTGAGCTGAAATAAACCTTCCCTCCTTTGACTTGGGATGTCAGGTAATCAGCAATGATTAGTGAGAAAGTAAGTAAGATAGTGAGAATAATTCAGGAGAGGTCTTTGAAGGAACTATTCACCATGGGAAAAGGAAATCTCCAAAATGACACAATCGCAGATTTAAAGGGAGCATCTACCTGCGTCAAGCACCTTGTATAGTTCCAGAGGTTTGAACCTGAGCAGAAATTCATTAGTCTGTAGAATGAAAAAGAACATACTAACATCTGAACTTCTCAAATCATTGAATTAGGACTCTCCACAATTTAGGCTGAACTCCACCTGTTGGACACTCTTATAAATAATACTTGGAGAAAAGTAAGGGAACAGTAGAAAGCTATGGGCCCCTTCCAAGTCTGCATCTTTGTTCAGTAGTCCTAACACTTTCTGAAATACCCCTTGTGCTATCTCAGCTATGGAAACCCCAAAATAACCAAGCCAATCAAATGACGTCAAGAACTGATGGGAAGTAACAGATGGCTGTGGTGGCATTTTAAAGTGTTGTGTTTTTGTTATGTTCAGAACATGGGGAAAGAAAATCTTTAGTAGAAGTCATAAATATTAGCTTAAGTTAACCAATTATTTTTATAATGAAGTTATTATTTGGCCATCTGGATGAAATCATAGTGCAAGAGATGGTAGGGCAACCTGAGAAGAAGGGAGGGAGGCATAACCAACAGCTCTAAGGAAAATCACCTCACTGATTCTGGTACACCAGAACCCCTTTTCCCAGGAAATTGTGAATGACAGAAGGAAAGCACGTGATTGGGGAGAAAACCTCATGCAGAGACAAAAAAGAATGGCAGAAATATGGGAAATATAGAAATACAGTGGTTTAGCCAAATACATTTCTTCTTACTGATTCTCTGAATTTTACAACTCAAGAAACAGTATGACATAGGAGGGGCAGCTCTGTGGAGTTAGACAGCTTGAATTTAAATCTCAGTTCCACCATTAAATGGATAGTGACCTTGGACACATTTCTTAGATTCTTCATGTCTTGAGTCCTTCATCTGCACAGTGGAGACTTTGGGTAAAAAATATACACAAAATATGCCTGTGTGTGCATATGCACATACATACCTACAGAACTTAGTATATAAGGAGCACCAATAAATGTTGGCTATTATACTTATTGAGACCTAATTCTTATTTTAATATGAATTACCAAATTATGTCCTTATCATGAGAATAGCTATTGGCAGGAAGAAGAGTATGGAGAGAGATCTGGCTATGTCAGGAACAGAGAACCAAAGAGGGATACTGAGGGAAATTTCTCCTCCTTCTGCATCTTGATAATGAACACCAGCCATTAGAAGAAGAAATGTGCGCTTAACCTGCAGCAATGTTATTTGCCTCTGAATTCTGTGGACTTTCTCCAGTGATTAGTTCTCTATGGATAGGTTTGTTGGATGAAGATTCAGAAGCTCTAAAGAGAATTGGTGTTCCAGAAAAAGAGGAAGAAATCTTTCTCGTTTCAGCTGAGATAGGAACAAAGATCTTGTCTCCCATAGTGCAATCCACAAGTCATCAGTAACCCCGAGCTGGCCTGGCTACCTTTGCCTTATTTCTAATTAATCTTTTGATGGTGAATTTAAGAAGAAGAAGGAAAATGAGAACAGATGATTGTTGGCCTCCAGATAGAGTACTGGAACAAATTACTCAGGGGAAAAAGAATTACTCTTTCTTATTACAAGCACCCAATCCAAATCCTTATTTCACAAATAGAGAAACTGGTTCTCAAGAGATTGCAGTGGTTTCCCTTTTGGTGACCTAGAGCAGAGCTGGAGATCCCAGGTTTCTAGATTCTTCATTCAAGCTGTTGGCAAACTATGACCATTGGCCAAATCATGATCCAAGAATGACTTTTTCAACATTTTTAAATGGTTGAAAAAAATAAAATGAAGAACAATATTTTGTCAGATATAAAAATTATATGAAATTCAAATTTCCTCATCCACGAATAAAGTTTTATTGGAACACAATTGCCTTCATTAATTAACATATTATCTATGGCTGCTTTGATGTTACAAGGACAGAGTGATTTAAATGTGACAGAGACTGATGGCCCTTTAGCCTGAAGTATTTACTATCTGGATCTTTACAAGAAAAGTTTTTAGATACCTGCACTAAATGATAGGACTCCTATGTATGACAAATTGGATTGCAGGTGAAGAGAAAATGAAGTATCTTCAAGGCATATAGTTTTAAAATTTCCTTCCTGTGCTTTGGACTGGCTTGTTTAGAAAATCTATGCTATTCCTTCTGCATAACCAGAGGCAGAACATTCCCTTCTCACTCTAGTGGGGAAGATAATAATGAGAGTGTTAATTGTGCTCTTGACCAGGAGCTTGTAATGGACTCTTACTCGTAATGGGTAAGGGAAAGATGTGGCTGTTCTATTGGCCAATGAAAACCAAGGAGCCGTAATGCCCCAGTCCCTCCCTCTGGAAGGATTCTGATCAAATGTTATTGGATATTAAATATGCATTACTGCAAGCATTAATTGAGGATTTAATATGCTCCCTAATTAAAATTTGGTGGAAAGAAGTTCATCATATTTAGAAACACAGTATTAAAAATCCTCAGAAACTTAATAAAATTATACATCGAAATATCGCCTTTGAAATTAATGAGCCAAAATATTATAGCCAAGCAAAAGTCAGCCGTGTGTGGAATTCTGAAGGTCATTTGAAGTCATAAAAATGCAGCTTTCAGTTTTATGGTTTCCGAACAATAATAAGGCTGAGGAGAAATCTGGCAGGAAGGAAAAAAAAATCATCTTTGCTACACACAGCAATTAATATAACAGGAAGCTGCAAGCTGGTAACTTGGGCAGACAGCAGGTCTAACTGAGGGTTCTGTTTCCAGTAGTGGGTGGAAGGGTATCACATAGTGAGCTGAGCAGACTGGCATAAACATGGTGAATTGATGGGGGAGGTTGCTGATGGAAGGAAGAAAGAGCAGGAGAACAGCTGGAAAGGCAGGGAAAAGGGAAAGCTAATAGTTAAACACATCGGAAAGGAACAAGAGTTTCCAGAAGTATTCTTGGTCACTAGAAAAACTCAATCAGAAAATTCTCTCTAGACCCTCCTAGTGGAGATTCCAGGAGGATGTTGAATTAGGTAATATCCAAGTACACGTCAAGATTAAAAATTTGATATCTTATGACCTTCGGACACATTCAATGAGCAGTTGATATATTGAGTTGTTTCTTGGGTTGACTCACCCTTGAATGCCTAAAAAGAGAATTGGGAACCTCATACTCCTTCCTTAAGACCCATTTTCATTTAGGGCTGTATCTTGTCTCCCAAGCAACCATGCTGTTTCTTCTGCCTTTCACCTAGATATTGCTGTTGTGACCAAAATGTGTTGGCTCCCACACCCTATGCTATTAGCTCTTTGTGTCTGGATGGGCCCTTTTTTAAACCCAGGTCACAGATCAGAATAGAAGCATTCATTTTGCATTTGACCAGCAGCACTGTAGAACAAATGATTCCTAGGGTTGGTTTCTATCTTTCTATTGATCTCCTACATGGAAAGAAAAAGACCTCTACAATTAAAATTACAAAATGCTGGTGATGGAAACTGATGACACAGAGAAATGGGAAAACTTTCAATGTTCATGAATTGGAAGGATTAACGTTGTTAAAATGTCTACAGTACCCAAAGTGATTCACAGATTCAATAAAATCCTCATTAAAATACCAATGATGTTCTTCAAAGAACTAGAAAAAAAATGATTTTAAAATTCATATGGAAGCACAAACATCCCAAATAGCCAAAGCAGTATTGAACAAAAAGAACAAAGTTGGAGGTATCACAATACTTAATTTCAAGACATATTGCAGAGCCATAGTAGTGAAAACAGCACAGTATTGGCATAAAACAGACACACAGATCAACAGAGCAGAACAAAGGTCCCAGAAATAAACCTGTGTATCTAGAGTCAACTGATACTTGACAAAAGTTCATGAAACATACATTGAAGAAAGGACACCTACTTCAATGAATAGTGCTGGGAAAACTGAATATTCATGAAAAAGTTTGAAATATGACCCCTATCTTTTACTCAACTCAGAATACATAAAAAATTTACATATACAACCTGAAACAGAAAACAAAACAAAACAAGCCAAAAATCAAAAAACAAAAGCAAAAAAAAAAAAGCTAAAACAAAACATTAGAAAAAATATAAGAGAAATACTTCAAAACATTGGCTTAGACAATGATTTTTTTGGCTATGACCACAAAATATAGGTGATGAAAGCAAAAAACAGATAAATGGGATTGCATCAAACTAAAGAGCTTCTGTTCAGCAAAGGAAATAATCAACAGAGTGAAGAGACAACTTGAAGAATGGGAGAAAATATTTGTCAGCTTTCATCTGACAAATGATTAATATCCAAATTATATAAAGAAATCAAAACCTTACAGATGAAAAACTGAGTAATCCAATCTACTGAACTAAATCAGCAGATTGATCTGAATATAAATGATCAGAATTGACACTTCTTTAACAAAATAATACAAATGGTCAACAAATATATGAAAAATGCTAGCTATCATTAGATAAAGGAAAACGTAAATCAAAACTACAAAGAGATATGGTCTCGCCCCCAATATATATATATATATCACATCATAAAAGTGATAGCAATAACTGGTCGGCCAGAAGTAAAAATCTCAACATAAAATCACAGTTTAATACTCTGAGCTCAGAGTCCTCAGCTATAAAATTAAGATACAGCAGTCCCTAATTCACTAGGTCTATTGAAAAATGCAAAGAGAAGGTACACATTTGGCATAAAGGAAGCTGCAGCCCTTAGAGAGGGCTCGGTCCTGACCACCAGGGAAACAGTGATGTGAAGCATTGCAAAGCCAGGCAGAAAGGTCTTGTTCTCTCCTTTTGCATTCTATCCTTCTCTTCTGAGTTGTGCTTAGGACAACCCTTGGCCTGACCTCAAAAGTGATACTGATTGGGGATGTCTGAAAGGTTCCTTGTCTTGGGGCCAAAGATGCATAACGTGAAACCACACACCCAATTACCAGCCAAATAATCAAAAATAATTCCAAATCAGGAAACTATCCTGCACATCTTCATCTCAGGCACAAGCATCGGCATTCTGGGAGCAGACTTAGATGACAGGCCAAAAAACAGGAAATACTCAAAACCCACCCTCTTAGGTCAGGACTTGAGACAAGGAGAGGAGGTGGGGGGGCACTTAGGTGTTGTTGAGTTTTTTCTCAGCTACATTTTAAAGTGAGATGCATGCGTGAGTGTGTGTGCTCCTACGTTTAGATCAAATTTGTATCAAAAAAAAAACACAGCAAAGATCTCAGGGAGACAATGGGCAACTTGGTATGCAGAACCTTGCTCCCAATTCCCTGTCTTTACAGAAAACATTAGAAACTCTCACATGTTCCAAATGCTGGCACCCTCTCTGCAGAAAGGGTTCTCATTTCGAGGGGCATCTTGGCCTTGGTTGCAGTTATGCTGGAGCTTAAGTGTCCCCCAGTGGTTTCCATATTGGGGGCTGGACTATATTGGGATGAACATTGCCTATTCAGGATGTAGAATAAATGCTGTATCTTCTTCTTCTTCTTCTTCTTCTTATTATTATTATTATTATTATTATTATTATTATTTTTACCAAACTTTAAATGTGTCAAGGAATCTAATTTGCAAAACCTACCTTTTATCCAGAAGACTTCTGATGGGTTTTATCATTCTGTTTTTTTTTAACAATGAAACAATGTCTTCTCAACCAATGGGTCAAGTATATCAGCTCCAGATTGTATCTTTGAAAATGCTAGAAAACTTTGAGGAGTGGCTTGAGAATGATAGAGATATCATTGTCATATTGAAAAATGAGGAATGAAGCCAGGTCTTTGGGGGCATAAGATCTCCCATTGCTCCAATAGAACTAGGTCAGAAGCAGTCTCCTCTCTTCTCACCCAGAGAACACACAGAGGTTGACTTCAACAGAGATTTAAATTGAGTGTCTTTATTCAACTTTCAGTTTTCATAATTAAAATAATGTTAATATATAATCAAACAGTAATTATATTCTGATGTACAGTAACCTCAGTTGAAATCTAGTAGACAGATGGTCTTTGATCAGGTTTACTAGTCTAAACAAGAGGGAGAAAAATTAAGCTATAGTGAGCACAGGCCAGGGAATGGGAGTTGGGTTAAATTCACCTCTGGAAAAATTCTATTTTGAAATGATCTGACCTGCACCAAGTAAACAGGCTTTAACACCATGTTCTTTCTTGATATTGTCCATAGATGGGTGTAGCCTGAACTCTCAGTAGATTTTCTTATGTGACCTGGTTATATTTGCATCAAGGGGAAAACAAAACAAAGCAGTTTAAATGAATGGATATTTCATTAGCCTTTCCTATAAGTAACAGCAAAAAGCATTGCTCTGGATGACCCTGCCTCCCCCACGTTGCTCTACGAATTACTGGGATGTCTCCTCAGACAAATGGTTTTGGAACACATTTTCCTAAATCTTAAATTTCTTCCTACTTTACATGGAATGATGTTAGGAATAAAAGAAATGATACTTATGTCTGGTTAAAAGTAATAAACATTCAGAAGACATTATGATTACAGGTTTTTCATGGCTCCAACTGTGGGTTAAGCAAATTTGTCTTTGAAGGATTTTTCCATTTACTTTTAAAAGGGAGACACAGGCATAGAGTTTAAAATGCCTCTTTGTCTTTCAAGTGAACTTATTTTGACCTTTTGAGTGAGTGGCTTGTCACATTTTATCTGTCTCCTAAATGGGATTGTAAAGTCTCTCCTTCAGGGTGATGCCCATCTTGGGCAGCCAAGTCATTTGGTCAGACCCTGGGTTTGAGTGCCTGCTATTCACAGAGATGCCTAGTTTGGCCCCTGAAAAGACCCTGTAAGGATGGACCTACTCATCTAGCAGGGTGTGGTGTCTCTGGTTACCCAG
>RJWT010040797.1:0-12441 GCA_004365215.1 Cuniculus paca
CTCCTCTTTTTCTCGCTTGAATGCGAGAATAATATATACATTTTTTATAATATATATAATATATGCATAATTAATGTACGTATATAATAATATATACATTTTTATTATAACTCTGTTTTCTTAGGCACTGTAAATTCATATTCTCCAGAAAGATTTTTTTCTCTGCCTTTCCTAAGACTTACTTTTTAAAAGAAATTTCTCCTCCTCCCTCAAACTAATGGATTAAGTATTTATAATGGAAAGTATACAACAGACTAGAAAACATTAGAGCATATATCATATAGCAAAGTTAAATTTTGGTTTGTGAAAACTTAATCATGTAGGGGTATGTGGGGGGAAGTATGTGTATATTTATGTTATGATGTGTTCTTACAATTGAAATATTTGAAAAAACAAAAACCATCTCAAATGATAATAGTGCCACAATTGTATTTCCCCTACAGAGGTTCACTTAACTGTATACAGGTTATTTAAGATTTCAAATTTTTTATCTCAAACCTAAATTTATCCCAAGAGTTTCAGTTTAGGGCAATATAAAATTATTTTATCTAGCATGACTGGTACAAAATGTTGGTCAGAAAATCTAAAATTCCAGTTAAAGTAAAAAAATCATAAAAATGTAATTACATATGTATTCTTAAATATTTTACTTTAATGAAAAAATAGGACCAAGACCACTTTTTATCTAATGTATGTATGCTGTTCAGAGATTTTTTTTATGTAACATACTTATTTATCATCTATACTCCCAATTTCAGTTTCTATAAAAGAAGCAATGTGCTATTTAAAAAGTTGAGTAGTTTGCTAACTTTATTCACCATTTGACTTGGGTGAGTTTTATTAATAATTATTTAGGGTACCATAAGATCTGTAGTATAAAGTGTATTCTATTTCTATCTGTAATGCATTTTATAATCATTTCTATGAAATAGGTTTTGTTTACTCAGAGACGCTAATACACAAATTGGTTACATCGTTTGTGTTTGTTAAATGTCAGCATTAGTCTGAATGTAGGAATTTATGGAAGGAATGAAGAATAAATTTCAGACCATCAGGTTGATCAAATGGAGGTCAGTTAAGAGATGTCCTGTATGAAAAAATTATTGTTAATACTAGAACTACAAATGTAGTGTATAAAAACTAAACTCATTTACTCCTAAATCCTGATTTTTTTTTCTGTTTCTATGCCATCATTATCCACCCACAGTTACTCAGACAATAATCCACATTATCTTGAGCTGTTCACCCCCCTCATTTTTTCCCCTCTTAAAAATACCTAAAATAGACTTTCCAACATTACCAGATTAGAGATGGAAATGCATTGAAAAGCTCAAAGGTGAGACACTGAATAATGTAAGTATTTGAGACAGTGGAGGGAACCACACTCAGATACAGAAAATTAACCTGAAAGATGAATGTTTTACAGTCAACCAAATATCTGGGCTGTTAAAAAAGGGAGTGAGGACCCTGCTTGTCTGCTTGTCTGCCTACACCCCTTAACCAGTGGACATGCCATCTTGGGAGTGGTAGGAACAGTCCGCAGGAAGGAGACAGCACTGCAGAGGCCAGACTTCCAAAGACTTCCTACAAGCTGTCTCTCCCTCCTGGAAGAGGAAACTCCACCTGCAGCCAGAGGAAAGCTGCACATTACAACTAGAGAAAGAGAAAGCCAGCAGCACAAAAACAGAAAATCCCTTTCCCAGCATCCTCCCAAACACAAGGTAACACTGTGTCTCTGCAACACCCTACCCTCCACTCACCACCCAGTGTCATGGGAAGCACCCCACCTTAGGCCAAGAGAGGATACACAGTGAACTGCATGTGCCACCAACTCAAAGGCAAGAGAAAGAAATAAAAGGGATACATATAAGAAAGGAAGAACTTAAAACTGTCCTTAGTCATAGATGACATGATCTTTTACATAGATGAGCCAAACAATTCAACCTAAAGACTCCTAGGATAAATTCAGCCATGTTCTAGGAAACAAAATCAACAGAGAATAATCAGTAGTGTTCCTACACACAAATAATGAATTCACCAAGAAAGAATTAGGAAAACAATACAATTCACAATGGCTTGAGGAAAAATTAAAACTTAGGAATTTACCTAACAAAGGAAGTGAAAGAATTCTGTAATGAAAATTATGGTACTAGGAAAAAGAAGATCAAAGAGGACATCAGAAAATGAAAAGATATCCCACATTCCTGGTTAGGCACTATTGTCAAAATAGCCATCCTTCCAAAACTGTTATGTAAATTTAATGCAACCTCAAAATACCAACAGCATTTCTTACAGAACAAGAAAAAACTAACCTAAGATTTATATGGAGCCAGAAGAGACCTAGATTAAATAAATCAAACACAAGCTTAAATATGGCATATGAGAAACCCAAAGTAGAAATAATTTTTTAAAAATTTAAGACAATAGGAAACAGAGAGATATGTCCTTTGTAAAAGGATAGGGGATCTAGAGAGAGAGGGAGGGGGAAAATAGGGAGGGGAAAGGTAATAATAAGTTGTGTTAAATAAATGTATGTATGTATCAACTCCCTAAGATGAATATAATCATGTTCTGCAAACCTACACTAATAAAAAAGTTTTTAATAAATTTAAAAATTAAAAATACTTCAAATATCTCTGTGTCTTTGCTACTCTATCTTTTAAGACCTTTGTCACTCCTGGTTTTGATCTGACAGCCATGCTGTTGCCTTTAATTCATTCTACACAAACTAGTGAGAACATTTTAGCTAAGGTGAAAATCTGACCTTGCTATTCCTCAATTTAATACCCTTTGAGGACCTCTCATGTCTTATAAGTATTGAGTCTTACCATATGGTAGGTATGATAATTTCATAAAAGATACCACTTAATTTATTCTTGATTTTTTTTTTGTACTGGGAATCGAACTCACAACCTTGCACTTACCAAGCATGCTCTGTGCTGCTGAGCTATATCCCCAGCTAATTAATTTATTCTTGATATTTATTGGTAATTATATTGATCAATATAGATTTCCTATAGAACATATACTTATTGAATTCCTAACTATGTACTAGTCTCTCTTTCCATCTTAGTTATACAGTCATGCACAAAGCAAACTAATGTAAGCTTTACCAGTCAAGGGTATTTATCCTTTTTTCACTACTGTACCCCAAAGAGGTAGTCAAGAGTCCAAACTTCTAACCATTAAATGGGACTATGCTGACTCTAGTGAGCCTCTCTTAAATCATCTTTCTACACTCTATGTGGCATTTTGTCCTTAAGCAAGAACAAAAATCTTTAATTTACCACACATTGTTCTTCATTGCTTCTTTTCTTCTTTATGCATCATCTGTCTCCAATTAAAGAAAATATCATAATGCCATAAATGATCTTAAATGCATACAAGTATGTGTTATCAGCTATTCCAAGAGAAACATGGAATTAGAAACAATGCTTTCAAAAGACTTGAGAGAACATTTTATCTAAGATAGACTATGGTATGAGCAATCTTAATCCTTATTGCAGTTAAGGATTTACCCATTGCATTCGAAGAATTGTAAATTTTAAAAGGTCAAAATATAATGATAATTTCATTTATACTATACTTCATAATTTAAGTAATATTCTGTGCTTTTTTCTGAGTTTGATTTTGCCTTGTCTTATAGCTGAGGGGAAAATCAAAATAAGTCAGTTGATGAAAGAATTGACTGCTGTTTTAGGTAAGTGCAAAATTACTTAATCCTTTACACAGTTTTAATGATATTTCTTACCCTATTTTCATTCTTTTGTTAATTTTGCCATTTTAACCTTTCATTAATTAAAATGTTTTCATCTGCTTACTTTGGAACATCTACTTTTTTTTTTTTTTTTTTTTTTTTTCTTTTTGAGACAGGGTCTCACTACGCAGTTCAGGCTGGCCTTGGGCTCACTTTGTAGCCTAGGCTGTTCTCAAACTCTCTCAACGATCCCCCTGCCTCAATCTCCTGAGTGTTGGGATTACAGGAGTGTGCCACCATGCCTGGCTGACATCTGTACTTTTTAAAAATTATTAGTGTAGAGGTTTTTTTACCTCCTTGGTTAGGCTTATTCTTAGCCATTTTGTTGAGGCTACTGAAAATGAAAATTTTTTTCCTACTTTGTCAGCGAGTTCATTATCAGTGTGTAAGAAAGCTACCAAATTTTGTATGCCAATTTTTGTATCCTTTAACTTTGCTGAATTTGTCAGTTCTAAGAGAATTTTGGTGGAATGTTTAGGGTTTTCTTATCAGAATCATATCATCTGAAAACAAAGATAACTTATCTTCCTCCTAACCTGTTTGAGTCCCTTTTATTTCTTTATCATTCCTAGTTGTTTTAGATAAAGGTTGCAACAGTACTGTATAGAACAGCAGTAGTTCAGAGTGGCACATTGGTGTCTTTCTTGAGTTTAGACAAAATACTCTCAGTTTCTCCCTCCTTCAGTGTAATATTGGCTATGGGATTACTATACTGATGTATGATCAACCTGACTCCAGAACTTTTCTCATGAAGCAATATTGAATTTTATTCAAGGTTTTTTTCTGTACATATTGATCATGAATTTTTTGTCCTTGATTCTATCTATGTGGTGAATTTCATTTATTTGTGTATGTTGAATCAAACTTGTATTTATGGATTGAAGCCAACTCGATCTTGGTATATGATTTTTTAAATGTATTCCTGAATGTGATGTGCAAGTATTTTACTGTGCAATTTCACATCTATATTCATCAAGAATATCAATCTGTAGTTTTCCGTTTTGCAGTTACTATCCTTATTAGGTTTTGATATCAGGGTAATACTGGATTTGTAGAATATTTCATGGAATATTTTGAGGCACATTGATATTAGATCTTCCTTAAAAGTCTGATAAAGTGCTCACTTTGGCAACACATATACTAAAATTGGAACAATACAGAGAAGATTAGCATGGCCCCTGCTCAAGGATGACATGCAAATTCGTGAAGTGTTTCATATGTTTAAAAGTCTGATAAAATTCAACAGTGAATATATTTGGTCCTGATCTTTTCTTTGTTGGTAAACTTTTTATTACTGTTTCAATCTCCTTGCTTGTTATTCATCTAGTTAAAAAACTCTTGATCCAATTTTATTACACCACGTGTCTTGAAATTGTCCATTTCTTCTAGACTTTTCAATTTACTGGCATATAGTTTTTTATAGTACTATGTAATGATGCTCTGGGTTTTAATGTCATCAGTTGTCAGTTGTAATATTCCCCTTTGATTAGAGTTTTCTTTTTTTTGGATTGTTTATCTAGGTTTTAGCAATTTTATCTTTTCAAAGAATCAACTCTGTTTTCATTGATCATTTGTATTATTCTTTTAATCTCTATTTCATTTACTTATGTTCTATTTTTTATTTCCTCTTACTAGGTTAGGTTTGGCTCATTCTTGTTTTTCTAGGTCCTTGATATACATGATTATTTATTTGAAATCTCACTGTTTTTGTAATTTAGCCACCTATATCTATCAAATTCATTTTTATAACTGCTTTTTCTGTATCCTATCAGTTCTGGTAGGTTGTGTTTCAATTTGCACTTGTTTCTATGAATTTTTAAATTTCCACCCTAATTTCTTAAATGACCCACTGCTCTTTCAAAAGCATATTGCTCAATCAGAATTCAAAGCAACTGCTGGATCCATCTAGCAGCTCCCAGCTGGGTTCAGGCCCACTGCAGAAGGTGTGCTGACTGCTGCATGAGTTGGGTCTTGGCCTCCATGGTAAGAATATAGCCAGAACTTCAGGGGAAATTGAGGTGCAGACTTGCTGACTTATCCATTACCTCACTGTAAAACTACTGCTGGCTTGCTGGGATAAATCAACACAGATCTGGACTCTGTCTCCACATATTGTCTACTAGTAACAGCAGAAACAAACCTGGATGTGGTCTCTCTCTCTCTCTCTCTCTCTCTCTCTCTCTCTCTCTCTCTCTCTCTATTGTTGTAGTGCTAGTAGTTTTGTTTTTCCTTTATTTTCTCCTGTATTGTTCTTGTTTTATATGACTGTGAACATGGTTTCTAGCCTCTTTGTGAAGATTGTTCTGTTCTATTCTTCCTTTCATATCTTCATTCTCGTTTTCCCTCCAGTCTTCTGCACTAGTTTCCCAAAGTTAGCATGATTCCTCTTTCTCCTCCAACCTTACTTCTAATCTCTTCCTCTTCTTCTATGTCTCTATTTTCTCCCTAACTCCTTTTAAATATTAACCCCTGAGGGTAAAATTGACATAGTAAGGACTTATATATACTGCATATAATTTTCTGGTTTGTTTTAGATTTTGTTATATAACTACAAATCTAGTGTAAACAGTTACAGGTGGAAAAATAATGGTTACATCAGTTTGTCATTTTCTAGGCTGTGTTTGATGCTATTGTTGCTGATGGTACTACTTTAGGCAAAAGTGACAAAATTGTTCTAACCAACTGTTCTTCCTAGTTTTCCAAGACTGAAATTGACTAAAGGTCATAGAAAATACTATGGCACAGTGCCAAAGAACCAGAGGTAGGGCCAAGAAGACAGTAACTTCTCATCCCCAACAAATTGAAAAGGTAGGATCTTGCAACAGACTCAAAACACAAAAACTAACTATGCCTAGAAGACACCTCAAAGAAGTAATCACTTCCTAAGGGTCCTAATACTAGCAATAAAGCAACTAACTATAGACAATTTACAAGCATAAACCCAAGAATTAAACTAAAAAAAAAAAAAGAAAGGAAATGAGAAGACAAACAAGATGTAACCCCAGACATCCAGTTCACCAAAGGCAAACCAAAGGGGCAATCAGAAAGCCATCCTCCTGGCCTTTCTAAAGTGGTAACAACAAAGCAATTGAATAAGGCTCTAAAAAATCAAATCAGAAATAATTTCTCACATAACTGCAGATATGGTGTCCACTTAGTGACTCTAGACCAGATACAGATAAAAAAGGAGTTTAAGAAAATAATATAAGCTATGAATGCTCAGCATAGGAAAGAAATGGAATCCATAAAGCATATTCAAGCACATATCCAGGAGAATAAAAATTCCATTGAAAGTATCTGCCACAGAATGAGCCAATGTGAAGATGAAACTCAGAGAAGATGTATTTGTCATTAGCAATCATGAAAAGAAAGATTTCTTTAAAATAGCAAAGGACCATGAGATATCAATCAAGCAACTGCTGGATGATGCAAAGAAGAATAACTTATGATTGATTGGAATCAATGAAAACCCAGAAGATAGCACAAGGGATATTAAAAAAAAAAAACTGTTCACAAATGGGGAAGAAAATTTTTTTGACATATAGGTAAGCGAGGCATATAGGACTCCAATTAGCCACAATCAAAAAAAAAAAAACTGCACTCAAGCATATCATAGTCAAGATTCCAGAAATTCAACAGAAGAATAGAATATTAATAGGTATTTTGGAAAAGAAACAAATCACCTATGAATGGAAGCCCATCAGAATCATGGTTGACTTCTCAGCACAAACCCTCAAGTCAAGGAAAGCTTGAAGTGAAGTATTTCGATCTCTAAAGGAAAACAGCCTTCCGCTCAGATTCATGTACCCTGAAAAACTATCTTTCAAAACCAATGGAGAAATAAGATACTTCCATGACAAAGAACACCTGAGAAAATTTATGAACACCAAACCAGCACTCCAAAATGTTTTGAAAGACATTCTAGAAACAGACAACAAGGATGAACCCCCAACAAAAGGAATCCACCAACAAGGCAAACAGTTAAACAGAAGCAAAGGGGGGAGCCAACAACAGGAAAATAGCATGACAAAGATAAGTCAATACATATGAGTTATAATCATCAATGTTAATGGTCTTAATTCACCAATTAAAAGAATACAGACTGGAAGAATAGATCAAGAAGCAAGATCCAACAATATGCTGCACACAAGAGACACATTTAATTAAAAAAGAAATTCATAGACTTAAAGTCAAAGGATGTAAAACAATACTCCATGCAACAGGGACCCAGAAAAAAAGCAGGAGTAGCTACTCTCTTTACAGACAAAGTAAATTTCAACCCAAGACTGATTAAAAGAGACAAAGAGTGTCATTACATCCTTGTAAAGGGAACAATTCATGAGGAAGAAATAACAATCATGAATATATATGCCACAAATACTAATACACTCAAGTATATAAAACAAATATTAACAGATATGAAAATCAAATAAGCATTAATACAGTTGTACTGGAGGATCTCACTACCCCACTGTCACAAAAAGACAGATCAGCTAGACAAAAAAACAACAACAATGAAATAGAACTGAGCTAAACTTTTAAGCAAATGGTCTTAGTAGATGTCTATAGTTTTCTACCAGGCATTCTTCTCAGTTGCATACAGGACATTCTCGAAAATAGACCACATACTAGCCCATTGAACATGCTTAAGTAAATGCAAAGGTATTGAAATTATCCCATGCCTATTATAAGACCATAATGCAGTGAAATTGGAAATCAATGGCAAAAGAAACCACATGAGCTTCATAAACTCATGGAAATTAAATAACATCCTCCTGAACAACCAATGGGCCACAGATGAAATCAAAGAAATTAGACAGTTTCTACAATTAAATGATGATAACAGTACAGCATACTGGAACTTATGGAACACAATAAAAGCAGTCCTGTGAGGGAAATTTATAGCAGTACTATTGATATCAGGATCACAGAGAAAGCACAAATAAACAAGTTAATGTTGAACCTCAGACTTCTAGAAAAAGAAGAGCAGGCCAAGCCCAAAGGTTATACAAGGGAGGCAATTATAAAGATTAGAGCAGCTATTAATGCATTGGAAACTAAGAAAACAATACAAAGAATCAGTGAATTGAAGAATTGGTTCTTCCAAGGATTAAATAAAATCAACAAACCCTTAGCCAAACTCATTGAAAAATGGAATCAGAAGACTCAGATCCATGCAGTTGTGAATGACAATGGTGAAATCGAGAATGAGTTAGACAATGCTAGGAGAAAACAATCAGGTAGAACATCATGGAGAGGACAAGAAGGAAGGAAGTGGGTCCCCTGGACCTACGAAGAATCTAAAATATGAATTGAAGCCCACAAAGAGAATAAAAAGAATTTAAACAAAGAAGAAGGTGGTGGCTGGCAGCACCTTAGCCTGGAGCCGGATTCAGCCTGCCAGAAGAGCTGCCGAACCTGGAGACACATGGTTGCGGTTGCAGTCACAGGCGTGGTTGCAGTCATGGTCACAGCTGTGGTCAACCCCAGAGGTCTCTGCAGAGAGGCACGTGGGTAAAGGAGAGTGGTGGATGCAGAGATCTGCGCTGGCTGCTGGTGAGTACTTGGAACTCCATCCCCCCACCCCATGGGAGAGAGTGATTGGCTGGGTGCCATCTTGGAGTTGAGCAAGTTACACCTGTGGCCAAGACTGCTAACCACTTCTGCTGGCAGCGCCAGGTTGTGGGCAGACCCACAGAGGCTGATTGGATCAAGATCCGCTCCTGTGTGCGTTACAGGCAATATTGCGTAGGTTCCTAAACAGCATAGATTCACAGGGCCTGGCCAGATCTGCTCCCCTGCAAACTCCAGGTGGCTTGGTAACCAGCTCAGTGCAGAGACATGGGCACCCAACGTCGGATGTACATAGCCAGCACTGGCCAGAAAAGACAAACAGTCTAGCTTCGGAGATGTTGTGGCCAGTGCTGGGGTGTCTGGGACCACGTTACTCAGGTGTGTGGAAGAAATCAGGAATATGCCAAGATGAAGAGGGAGAGGGTAATCTCTGGCATCCAACCCAAGAAGTGAAATTCCACAAGAGGAAAACATGGAGATCGAGAATTGCACACCTGAAATGACTGAAGTGATGTCAACTGAAGTGAAGAAACAACTTCATGAAGCTATAAGAGAAATTAGAACAGATATTCTCTCCCAGGTAAAAGAAGAAATGAAAACCATAATAAAAGAAATTCTAAGCATCTCTAAAGAAGACACTGATAAAAAAAAATAGAGCATAGGAAAATGAGGGAAACCATGAATGAACAGCCTAAGAGAGATTTAGAATGTATGAAACAGATTCAAAGAGATATCCAGAAAATTAAAAACTCATTCAAAAGCTGGCAAATTCATATGAAAGAAACTGAAGACAGACTTTCAAAGCTTAAAGACAGGTTTGCAGCCTGTGATCTTGAAAGGAAAGATCTCTTAAAAATAACAATGTCTCAGGAAGTAACAATTCAACAGCTGGTAGACAAATCAAAGAAGCATAATTTAAGAATTAAAAATGTGAGTGAAGAAGCAGGTGTCAAGACAAATGACATCAGGACCTTATTTACAAATATAATTCATGAAAACTTCCGAAGCATGAAAAAAGAATATGACATTCAAATAAGTGAGGCATATAAAACTCCAGCTAGCCATAACCAAAACAAACTTACACCCAGACATATAACAATCAAGATCCCAGAAATTCAACTCAAGAACAGTATATTAAAAGCTGTTAGAGAAAAGAAACAGATCACCTATAAAGATAAATCCATCAGAATCACAGCAAACTTCTCAGCATAAATCATCAAGTCAAGAAGAGGCTGGAGTGAAGTAATGCAAGTCCTGAAAGAAAACAACTTCCAACCCAGACTGATGTACCCTGCAAAACTTTCTTTCCTAATTAAAGGAGAAACAAGATACTTCCATGACAAAGAACAACTCAAGGAATTCATGACCACCAAACCAACCCTACAAAGATTACTAAAGGGCATTTTAGAGAGAGAGGAAAAAGGACCACGGTCTCAGGAAGAATGACAGAGGGGTACCATCAAGTGGGGCCAGTCGATTGAATGGAGAGGAAAAGTAGGGAGCCAATGGCAGGAAAATAGCATGGCAGAGACAATGCAGTGCAAGAGGGCCTCAAGGCACCAATAGAAAGAAACAGAGGCATAGTGGATCAGGAGACAGATTACATCAATATACTCTATACAAGAAACGTATTTAGCTAGAAAGAAAATTCATAGTCTGACAGTCAAAGGAGGGAGAACAATGCCCTATGTGACAGGGAGCCAGAAAAAAAAAATAAGGGTAGCCTGCCCATTAATTGCAGAATGGATAAGAAAGACATGGGATTTTATGTGGTGGAAACCTGCTCAGCTATAAAGGAAGATAACCTCAAGGCTCTTGTAGGTAGATAGAGGCAACTGGTGATAGTGCTCATGAATGTAATGGTTCAGAGTCACAAGGGTGAATTTTGTGTTGTCTCCATAGCATAACAAACTAAAGGTGTTAGTGGGATATAAAATGCACAATACATATTGGGAAAGTCAAAGGGGAGGAATTATCTAAAAAGGGAAAGAAATGACCACTATTAATCTATTATCATGATTTGAAATTCAGGTTGTATTCACTGTTCTGATTAGTTTCAGTTTATTCTGATTTGTTTGATTTTGTTGTACTTGATGGCATGGACAGCTATTTTAAAGATAACAAAATATATAATCGCAGCCATCGAAGATGTCCAATTAGCTTGTTTAGAAACCCTGTATGGCTTTCATTGTTTGTTTTAATTGAATTTACTCTATTCTGTGTGGTTTGATTGTAAAATGTCTGAAGGTGTAGGCAACTATTCTAAAGATAACAAACATTATGGTACCCAATGCTGTTTTGCTAGTATTTTGAACTTCTCTATTGCTTACATTGTTCTACTTTGTTTTGTTTCTACCATTTTAGTTTGTTGTATTTTGTTTGATTTTACTTATCTCTGATGGTATGGGCCGGTATATTGTAGATAACAAGAGGCATTATGGTAGCCTTATCGATTGCTTTTTACCCTGTTTAGAAGTCATGCACCATGTTCATTTACTTGAAGGTGGAATATTCTAGTGTATTTGGTCCAGTTCTCAGTTTTCCACAAATGAGCCACAGTGTTGTTATTGTACCACAGCTATCCAAATATTGGCATCTCAAGAAAACCAATAAATAGCAACTTATAGCATGCTTGCTATAATAATAAAATCAGCATCAATTACAGAATTGAATACAAACTGAATATTAAGAAACCCTAAGGATCAATAAAGTACTACCCTTGTCCATAATTAATAGAGCTATAATTATAGTAATTATAGTATGAACACTAAAACAAACAAAATATTAACCTACAGTAAATATCTACTAAAGGAGATAACTTTACTTCTACTAACACTAGCACAGTATTTAACAGCAATAGTGTAGCATTAACTACCTATCTACCTATCTAAATTCATAAAGTTTAGTAGTTACTAGTAAAGGTAGAAGGAGGTGGGGAACCAGAAAATAAAAAGAGTAAAATTAGAAAAATTAATGAATGGAATAGAGAAGCAGGAGAAAAAGTAAGATGGGGGGTCTCATTGAGAAGTAAAAAGAAATTAATAGTGATAAAGAACAGACACTGGAAAAAGCAAATGAGCAAAAAGATAGAGTAAAAACAAGAGATAAAA